>JASDQU010790128.1:62937-75681 GCA_032191745.1 Picea mariana | reverse complement strand
TGGATGAGATTTCATCAAGAAATCTGTGGTCACTCATGACCGTTATATTTGGTAAGAGGAAGATGGAAAGTTAAGTTCCTTAATCATGATAGGTATTAATCGATGGACGAGGATCCATCGGGAAATCTATGGTCACACACGACCGTTATATTAGTAGGAGAAAGTAGGGCGTTAAATGCCTTACCACTTTGTTTTCCTGTATCTTCGTGGGTAGTGAAGAGTTTAGGACCATGGATCCCCAAATTCCATGAGAGTATCTGGGCCATGGATCTTTCCACATTTAGGAAGTCGAGGGAGAGCCCACAAGTTAGGAATCTATCTAAGTCGTCATCTTTAGCCTGAAAAAATTGACAACCGTTGGATCTGTCAGAAGATACCCAAGGGTTAACACCCAAGTGGATTGGGACTTTCCAATGTGGAAACTCTGAAATAGATTTGAGCCGTCCGATTGACGGAGGCCACATGTCGTGAGATCTCCCATTTCGGGAAATCGGGAATCGCGGAATCGAGATTCCTGTTGACAAGAGTTCAGGATTTTCCAATGTGGAAACCCTGGGATAGATTTGAGCCGTCCGATTGATGGAGGCCACGTGTCATGAGATCTCCCATTTCGAGAAATCAGGAATCGCAGAATCGGGATTCTTGTTGACAAGAGTTCAGGATTTTCCAATGTGGAAACCTCGGGATAGATTTGAGTCGTCCGATTGATGGAAGCCACGTGTCGTGAGATCTCCTATTTCGGGACTTCCCTGAGTGGAAATCCTGTAGCAGTTGTGGGCCATCTGATTTAAGGAGGTGACGTGTTGAGATTACCCATTTCGGGAAATCGGGGATCAGGGATTCAGGAATTCCGTTGACAAAATCCCAGGCTCTTGCCTTGACAAATCTCAACCCATAATGACAAGACGATAGTAGGTGGCTAAGTTCCGATGGACAGACGAGATTCCTTTGGGAGATCTTAGGGGTTGTAACGACCGTCAGATGTGAGGAAGAGATGTCAATTTTACACTGGTGCATGAATTCACATTAGGGTCCAACCGCCCAGATCTACAGCTGAGGATGCATTCTGGAGCCCCCTTGCCATTCTGCCTTTAATCGGGGGGGGGGGTTCAGAATTGGATGCGCAACTCTCGAATGGTCAAGATTAATCCATCATGATCAATGATGCTCAGGTGGATTCCAGATCCCCCTTTCCATTCTGCCTTTAATGGGGGAGGGGTCTGGAATAGTGTGGCGTGAAGTGGGGCCACCTCCTGTCCTGTCGACTATTGTGTCACACTTTCTCCTCTGCCACCTGCACTCCACTTAACCGTGCTACAGGGCCTGTTCTCATTGGCTCTTCTCTATCCCTGTCGGGGTTCGGCGGTTGCAAAGCTGAATGGTTTTACATTACCGTAGCGTCGAGATGCGAAATTAAAAAGACATTGCATTTATTTGAACTATGATCATGACCCAAGATCACCTGGGAATGGAGAGAGAAAGAAGGAGCCAACTTACACTGGTCTTCCATGGATATTTAGGGGTTCTGATTTGGCAGAGGACTAGAAAAATCTGATTTAGGTAGTGGGTATGTGACATTGTTCTTCACAGAGAGGCTATCTATTCCATTATGGCACATGAAAGTATGAGATGGAATTGGTTTGATAGATCAACTCTGATGTCTGACCTAGAAAACTAATTATGCAATCCACACTTTCTGAAAGGAAATCATACATCAATCAACATAGCATAGGTAGTTCAATAGTCAATATGTTGGTTCTTCTGTGGTTCACAATGAACTTCACTAGTTCTTCTCTAAGTAGTTTTGACTATTGCTGCCAACAGCTATGATCACTCAAGGAAATCAAATTCATGAGAACAAAAACAGAGTATATGAAAAAATAGAGCAATTAAGAATCTAATCAATTGTAAAATGGAAATCTTAATCTAAGATACACTGCTATCATCTAATAGAGTTAAAACTTTAACTAATTCAATGTTTATACTATTGAAAACAAACACTAATGCTAATCTACGAAGAGGCTGACCTTTGTTGGGCGGTGGGCCCTTGCTGCTTCAACAGGTCAGATGTTGAAGTCTACAGGAAGATTTCTTTTAAGACACACATTACTCTCACTCACACTTCAAAACATAAAATAAAAAACTCTCTTTAACAACTCAACTCATTCTTAATCATAGATAATCAGAATATGGAGATAAAATGACATTCCATTAATCTTTACTCAGAAAATATGTTATGTACTATCATACGTTGCTTACATATTAATGGTATACTAACTCTCTTACTCTTCTACCATCCTTGCCACGGCTATTTAATAGTCTAAATCATGAAACACAAGGAGGTGAAGTGATTTGCAAATCAATCAGTTGTTTAAGTTTAATCATTCGATTACATCTTTAGCTTCATCCTCATGACACGAAGTGCGTGAGGATGAGGAAATTAACGAAATGTTCTTATCATAGCCTTTCTAAATGAATAGACATCCACCAATTGACTTAGGTGAGATCTGGCACTTAACTTAGTGCATTAGGCTCTTCCATATCAGCACTAGATCATAACAGACAGATGGTACCAGATCACAACAGGGTGCAAAAGGTGGTACCAAATCATGACAGAGCCTATTCGTTGGTACCAGATCATAACATAGCATGTTTTTTGGTACTGGATCACAACAGGTAAGATTTAGTACTGGACACATTTGGTACCGGATCAGACAACAGTAATCTTGGTGCGCATGTATCAGATCATGATAGAGCTGGTACATAAACGCTAGACATATAGGGGTCAAAGATTCACATATGACAAATCAAGCATTAGTACATGAAATATTTAATTCCTTAACTCAATAAACCACAAAATACATGAATTAACCATACTTTATCTTATGACCTTATTACTGGCAATTGGTAGCGTTCTTGTCATTCACTCAAGATTTAGGTAGGTCCAAAAAGGTATAAGTGAAGAGTAAAATAGGGTAATGAGAATGTCAATTTCAGGTCTCAACAATTCCAGATGCATTTTTCACGCCCTGTTCTTAAAATTAAATTAAAACTTTGTATTATAGTGATTAAGAAATAACACATAGATGGATCACAACTGATATGATTTGGTTATTGTTGCACAATCGATTGTTTAATGAATTGTTGAGAATTAATTGTGTTCTTACTCCTTTTCATTTTCTCACTTTTTTTCTCAATACAATCCCCTAAGATATCCCAAAACCCTAATTCACCCCCTGCTCATTGACAATTATTGAATGAATTTTATGGATTGAATTGCATGGGTCTGATGTCATTGTTGAGCCAAACTTTGTTTCATATTAAGAGATTGTGATGTATGGTTTGTTTAAGAAGCTAGTTGCTAATAATCACTGCATACAGGATGAGATTCTTCAGCAAAGGAAGTCATGGCTGAAAGAACAGGGGAAGAGGACATTCGAATAGAGGGCCTAGAAGGCCCATATTCTCAATACATTTTGATGCAGATCCTCAAGATTTAAACCAACTCTTTCAAGATGGATTTTTAAATTTGATTGGAAAAGGGGTAGTCCAAGCTACACCATAGAGGCCTCCCTTCCAACCCCAGCATGTCCCTGGTATCCCCATYCCCCCTCATGTTTCGTTGCAACCTGAAGTTCCTGAGAATTATGAATGGCATGATATTGTTCACCCAATAGTCTCCCCACATCGTGGCTGGCCAAATATGTCTCTACCTGCTCATCCTCCACTTGTTAACCCAAATTTCTAGATTTCCCCTGCACACTCACCTGTATAGTCCTCCCATGCAAGAAAAATACTCAAAACCGAAGCCAACCACATGCATGACAAAGGAAAACATGTTGTTTCCCCTTCCTCTCCCTCAAGTGATTCAACCAAATCTGTTTCATCCTGTATGCACTTGAAAGATGACTATTCTGATTTCATCAATGAGATAAAGCCTCAAGGCTCTACACATCCTAAGGCTAATTCATGAAATTCAAAAGGGGATAGCAACAACAAAGGGAATATTTCCTCTCTAAGTGGCAACTACAATTTTTTATTATACTTTATTATTGTTTTGTTGAGAACAGTGGACTGCTGAAGGTTTTGGACAACATATTATTTTTGGATATTTTGGATATTATATGTTTGGATTTGATTTAAAATATCATTGATATTTAATTTTCAAATTATGGAAATAATAATGGGAGCCACAAGGAGGGATGTGTTTGATTTATTGTCTAGTTGTGTTTATTTTTGTTAAGAAATTAAAGGGAGTCACAAGGGGTCCCACCTACTAGTTATTATTTATTAAAAGACCATTATTATTATTATTATTATTATTATTATTATTATTATATTAATTCTTCCCCTAAACTAAAGTTTAGTTGATTTTTAGTTAACTTAACTAAAGGAGGTAGTTGAACTACTTCAACTAATTTGGAATGAATAAAAGGAAAATGAGAAGGAAGAACAGGGAGAGAATAGAAGGAGAAAGCATACTAAGGTTTGCTCTTGAGTTTTATTGAGATAGTTCAATTTTCATTCATTCTTCAATTCATTAAAATCCTAATTCTCTTTTATGAAAATAAGGTCCTATTGTAGACAACAAGGTTCAAGGCTGAACCATATTATTTAGATGCTTATTTCATAGGTGTTGATCTATCTTTGACAGTCTGTGTAGACTTGTTTGTTCATGAATTAGATTTCATGGCTGATAAGGATATTGTGCAGAGTCAAGTGGGAAGAAATATGTGGCAACTTGATCCATATTTTAAAGTTAATTTTTTACTTTTTGTCAGAGTCCTTTTGTATGGTTTTCATCGGGGATATCTAATTTTGACTTTGGTCCAAACTCCCTTAGGTATTTTTGTAAAGAGAACGATTCTTTTGATTTCTTGAAATGAAATAAGTGATTGTTATTCTATCTCATCTGTGTTAATACATAAATTTATATTTTTTATTTTGTCTCCACATTTACTTTTGCATCTGTTATATTCATAAAAAAATACAAAAATGTTGAATTTTGCAGCAATCTTTTATTTAAAAAAATCATCCTAAGCCATTGTAACTAATATTTGTGGGTTGGGAAACACTTTTTTGAGGCTATAAACATAGGGTGACATTCCTGACTATCTTTCCTTAGCCAAGAAAGACCCGAAAATTCTTGAGTAAGATAATCTCATATCTTTTCCTCAACACCCACCATCCTCAAGTTTGAATCTTGATAGGAAAGGAGTTGGGGAAGACTTGTAGTTTGTCATGTGAAACCTCTCAAGGATATCTAATGCATACTTGGCCTCAAATAATTTGATTCCTGATGCATCCTTACTGATATCGATTCCAAGGAAGAAATGTAGTGGACCCATGTATGTCATCAAGAACCTGTCATGCAAAATCCTCTTGACTACAACAATCATTGAAGTCTAGCAACCAATGATCAACAAACAATCAACACACAAAACTAGGTGTAGAAGTGAATTAGTTGTCCTGAGAATGTAAACATCCAGGTCTAACTTACACCATATAAAGTTTTGTGACAGCAGGTAGGATTCCATATTGATATACCGTGCCCTCAGATCCTGCTTGAGGCCATAAAGAGACTTCTTCAGTCAATAGAACAAAGATGAATCTTATACAAATCCCTAGGGATTCTCCATATATATCTCCTTAGAGAGATCATCGTGAAGAAATGCATTATTCACATCGATATGATGGACTTCCCATCCCTTGGATGTTGCAATGGAAAACACCAAATGTATGGAATCCACCTTCGCTACTGGAGCGAAGGTCTCATCATAGTCAATTCCATGCACATGTTGAAAGCCTTTGGAAACTAACTTGGATTTGTATCTACTAACATGTCCATCCACTACACTCTTTATCCTATAGACCCATCTACACCTGAAAATTTTCCTTTCTGAAGGAAGGGGAAACAAATCTCAAGTATGGTTCTCAAGGAGGGAGTTGTACTCCTCCTGCATGGAAGATTCCCAAAATGAATTTCTAGTAGCCTCACCATAGGAATGTGGATATGAAGAGTAAAACAAGAAAATATGCATGGTTGGCATTAGTTCAGTGGTAGTGAGTGCAAGAGGAGGCTCCTCAAAATCAGTCTTCCTAGTATCAGTTGGATCCCCAACAAGATCTCCTCCATCCTGAAGAGTAGTCTTGTCCCACTTGGTCCTTTGCTCTGGCTCTTCACTTACATCTACATGCACTGACTCTACATATGAATGTACTAACTTTGTATATGGATCATATGAATCCTATGAATCAAAACTCTTATCTGAAAACGAGTCAGCATGTGCATGATCATCATCTCTGACAAGTGGAAGAACAAAAGTGTCTGCATGCAGTTGTAGAGGTGCATGCGAGACACTTTCCTCAAATTGGACACTACACTCAATGATGAGTTGGTCTGAGGAAATATCAATGTGTCTGTATCCCTTGACATCATCGGGGTATAAAAAAAATATACACTCTGTGGTCTGTGGATCAAGTTCCTTTCTCTTCTGAGAGGGAATCCTGACCCATGCACGTGAACCAAAAATATGGAAGTAGGTCACTTTCGGTTTGAGGCTGATCCAAGCCTCATAGGGGGTCTTATCCTTGATATATCTATGGGGAGATATATTTTTGATGTAGGTTGCACAATTAAGTGCTTCAGCCCATAATCTCTTTGGAAGTTAATTTGTATGTAGCATGCAATATGCCATCTCTTTTAGAGATCTATTTTTCTTCTCAGCAACTTCGTTTTGTTGTGGAGTATAAGGAACCATGTGCTACAAATGGATCTCAATCTCATGAAAAATATTTTATATCTCATGGTTGACATACTCTCCCACGTTATCTGTTTGGAGGACTTTGATTTTATTTCCTGACTATGTCTCAACAAGGGCTTTGAAATATTTGAGGTGTTGAAAGACCTCTGATTTTTACCTGAGAAAGAAAATCCATCTGAAGCATGATAAATCATCAAAACAAATGAGCATGTACCTTGATTTACTGATTTATATATGTGGAAAAGGGCCCATGAGATAACTATGGATCAGATCTAAAGGAAAGGAAGCCTTATGAATCTTTCCTTTATCGAATTTATCTTGAGGGTGTTTTCCAAGAACACATCCCTCACAAATTCCTTTAGAGAAGTGGATGTTAGGTAGACCATCAAACATTCCCTACTTTATAAGATGTTTCATATATATAAAATTCAAATTCTCGAACCTTTCGTTCCATATACTACTTCTTTCATCAACATGGGTAAGAACTAATGTAGAATCTGATTCAATAAATTGAGAAAATGTGTAGAGTCTAGATTGATGATTTACCTCACTGGTAGCAACCTTGGAATTGGTTTGCATGTCATAGATATCCACTACATCAAGTGTGAATATGAATCTCTTTATAGTGCCATATTTTTTCATCTGATACATGGAGAAGAGATTGACGTAAAGTTTGGGAACGCGTAGCACATTCTCAAACATTATGTCTTTTTTGGCTTCCATGTGGTGTGATGCACCTGAACCTACAATCGAAGCATTGAGAGAGGAGTTGATGGCAATCAAAGCATGGCTAGAATTGTCTTTCTTGGGATTCTGATCTTATGGCTTCTTCTTCTAGGCACCCTTGGGGATGCGATCTCCAAGTTTGGTTTGATGAAGTATTTGGGCCATTTGATCTATTGTTTTCTACATACACCGGATTCTAGATGGAATCCTTTATGGAAGTAACTTCATTTCTCCCCTTTTCTTCCCCTTTTCACCTTTGGATCTGGAGGCATCATTGAAGGGTTTTGAGTACCCTTCCTTCTTTGTATTTACATGTGATTTCCTTTTGTCTCTGTATTTAGATTTATGATATTGATGACCACTACCATATTTCACAGTAAGTGCATGTGCCTTTGGGCCTTTGATTTTTCCCATATTGATGATCTTGTTTTTCTCTTTTGTCAGAGACTCGATAAAGGCCAGAAGAGAGGGCATCATCCAAGTGGCTCCAAAGGTGAGCCTAACTAAATGAAATGTAGATAAAAACACTTAGTATTCTGAAATTTTTTTGGAGAGAATGGTAAGAACCATTTTTTTATCCTCCTTATATTTATAAACCCCACAAGCCTTGAGTTGCAACAACAAGTCCTCATATTTCGTAAATAAATCTTGGAAATATTCGAATGTTTTTGGATCCAAAGTGAGAAGTTACAACTCAATCATGTTTCCCCTCATCTCATCCTATTTTCCAAAAATCCCTTCCATTGTGGTCTAGGATTTATTGGGGGTTTTACAAGAGGATGTGTGAAAGAGGAGTTTAGGAGAAATGAGACTGGAAATAGTTCCAAACGCTTCATCCATTCGATTTAGATACTTGTATTTTTCTATGGCTGATGTTGGTTTATTTTATGTGTTCATGGTTAACCTGTATAATAATCTACCTCGAAGATGAATTCTCATATTCTCCTTACATGCAAAGAAATTGTATGGTGTAAGAATGAATTCTTTTGGAAATTCCGTTTTTCCGTTTTCTTCAATCTTCGGTACCTGCAAAAATAATTTGGTGTGTCTTTTCCCTAGAATTCCATTGGATTTGATACCATGTAAATGTTTTGAACCTAGAAAAAATAGATATAGATAGAAAATGACATACAGAATTTACAGAGAAAATATGAGAAAAGAGAAGCAAGAGAGAAAGAATGGAAGAATTCTCATTAACCAAATGAATGAATGATAATCTACACATGATATACTCTGTATAACTCAACTAATGTGCACTAGAGGAGAATCCAATGTTCCATAGTGGTGGTATAGAGTGATCTCAAAACACACCAACATTTACAAGACTAAACATCCACCTAGTCCAGTCTCTCAAGTAGTTATGGGAGTGAACTGCTACCTAGTCTGAGTTAACTAGTCTTTCAGTCTTCAGTTAACTGACTAACACACAATGAAGTGAGGAGGATATCAGGGAGTCATGAGTAATGTAATAGTTTGGTGATGATCCCAAGGACAATGCACATTAGCTGGTGATGATTCCAATGATGCATGGTGATAATCCCAATGTGGCATCTAGACTCCACTCAACTGATCAAACTGAAGAGAATATTATCCTAGAGGAATATTCTCCCTAAACTATAGGAGAATGAATAATTACTAATAAACATAGGGAAAACCTTAAGAAAAATAAATCCTATGTGTGTGTGAAGTATCTAAAACAATAAACACTTGCCAAACCTGAGGAAGTGAAGGTCCATCAACTAGGTCACGATGCAGCAGAGGTGTTATTCGAAGATAAAATGAATCAGATGGAAAATGAGGGGGAATATGATATAGGTGGGATATTTTTGGCCACCCACCTTTTCCAAGTGGCTCAAAACATTTTTCTGGCAATTTTGGTAATTTACTATTTTTAGCAGTTTTTAACTTCTGGGGCCATTTTGAGGGCCTAAATGAAGGTTTTTTGGGATATACCTTCTCAATGATATCTGAAGGCTCTAATTTATCCCCCAAAATGAGTCTCCTCGATGATACCTTTCCAACGAACTATCATGCACCCCAAACGAAGATCGTATGCCAACATTACATCCCCGGGAAGTTGATATGCCAAACTACCCAAAACGGGGTCCAAAAAATTGTAGGCTTTTCATCTTCTGAGCTTAGCATTTTGGATTTTATTTATGATAAAAAGGCCTTTGGAGCCTCATTTTAGAATCATCTTCTTGTGAATGTGAGTAGTGAACAAATCTCTTCTCAGAGATACGATGCCACCATTCTAGCGAGTCTTTCACTCTGTATTTTTACAATCTTTGTACATTTTCGCTCATTAATAGAAAATTGCATATTATTGTATCTATTCATTTATGGTTGCATATCTGATACATTTATATTATATTATTGGATATTCGATATTATCTTTGTACATTTCTTTATTATATCTCTGCTCTCATTTTGTGCCAAAAATAATCCGGGTCACTGGTATCAAAGCAGGCTGCTCTTGATCATTTTTCATTGCATGTCCCCATCAAGGTCCGAGTATATAAATTTGGGTCTCGAGCTTGTCTCTCTTGAGAAAAATTTTTCTCACATTCCCAAGAAAGCCTCCATGGCAGAAGAAAAGAAAAACGACAGAGCCGACAATTCTATTAATTTGTTGCTTGAGCAAGCTCTCACGCGATAGAGGGATGAAATGATGGAGAATTTTTCCCACATCCTTCAACACATGTCGATAAAAAAAGGTGCATATTCATCAAGAAACCACTTTGGAGGCACCTTGCCTTTCAAGGTACAATTTAATTTTGATATTCCCATATTTGAAGGACATATAGATGCAGATTCCCTAGAAAAATGGTTAAATTTGCTAGAAGGTTATTTCTTTGTTCATAATTTCTCCAATAGGGAAAAAATCACCTTCACACTCCTTAAGGATATCCCCCATGTCAAAAATTGGTGGGAAACTTATTGGGAGAAAATTTCCACAGAGGAGCCTAGAATATATGGGGTCGAGCCCACTTGGGATTTTTTTGTGGATGTGGTAAAGGAACAATATTACCCTATTGGCAACTATGAGGAACAACACATGAGATGGAACACATTGCAAAATTAGAGGGGAAAATCAGTTCTGAAGTTCACCAATACCTTCCATACCTTTCACACCAAGCTAGGTATCAAAGACTCCAAATGACATTTGGTTCTGAAATACCATGGGGCTTTACACAGATACATCCAAATTAAAATGGATTTTCTAGACATCTCATCACTCATTGTTTCTTATCGATATGATGTTAAAATAGAGCAGAAATTTAAGCACCATAACAAATAGGAGTTTGGGTCTACAAACCCGCAACAACCAAATTATGATAAAGAMAGCCCTAACAAATCGTATCCTGAAAACCRGTCCAAGCCACGGGAAAGGAAGAGTCATAGAAAGATGAAGGACACTGGAACATGGTGTGATTTCCACAAAATCACCTGGAAGAACACCGATGAATTTCACTCAAAATAKTCATTGGTGGATGAGATAAAAGAAAAGGAGTCAAACCCTTATTCAAAATTTGATTYTGAAAATACTGATAGAAGACAGATAATCAATGTAGACCCCACTGCAATTGTCATGACTGCAACAATTCAACCAGAAGAACCAACAGATTCTAAAGAGGGGAAGCACCTTTTTCATTCACATATGTGGGTGAAGGGGACCCCACTTCATTTTATTGTTGATAGAGGAATCCAAAAGAACCTCATCTCAACAGAGGTAATCAAACACTTGGGATTATCAACAAAACCACACCCATAGATATACAACATTAAGTGGCTTCGCGAGGGACGAGATCTTCGTGTCAGCCAGTAGTGTTGATTGTCATATGGAATCCAGACCTTCAAGAATGAGGTATTATGTGATTTTTTCCCCTTGGATGTTTTTGATGTTCTCTTGGGCCAACCATATATGTGGAAGTGCCATGCTATTTATGAGTCTAGACCTTGTAGTGTCATTGTTACACTAGGGGGTCATCTCTACAGGATACCAAAGGTAATTCCAACTATTGTCCCACCTAAACAATGTTGCAAGGTAGTATCTCATACTACAAAATTTAGCTTCTTCACAATATTTCCAAAGAGTGAACAGAAGAACACAACTGCAGCCTTAGTCCAAGCACCTTCTATCAAACAAAAGGAGGTTGACAAGATTGCAACAAAGTGTAACGATTCCTTCTACACATAGGCATGTCATGTATCCATACGGGTTTAAAAGTTCCAACCCTTCCAACCACAAGTTCGTGACAACCGTCAACAAGGTAAGAAGCACAACTTATCCAACAAGGCAAGCAACTCATCAAGATGCAGAATGAACAAACGCTTTTCCCTCTCCCCTGGGTACTCAACGAAATGGATACCATTGATTTCTAAGGAGCGAGTATTGATCCAGGTGGATATCGGTGGCCATCCACCTTTTCCAACTGGCTCAAAAACGTTTTCTAGCAATTTTGGTAATTTACTATTTTTAGTAGTTTCTAACTTCCAAGGCCATTTTGAGGGCCTAAATGAAGGTTTTTTGGGATTGATCTTCACAATGATAGCTAAATTCTCTTATTGAGCCCCCAAAATTAATCTCCTCGAAGATACCTTTCCAACGAGCTATCATCCACCCCAAAAAAAGATTGTATGTCGAAGTTATGCCCCCGAGAAGTTGATACACCAAACTACCCAAAACAGGGTCCACAAAACTGTTGGCTATTCATCTTCTGGGGTTAGGCTTTGGGATTTTATTTATGATTAAAATACCTGTTAAATCTCCAGGAAACTACTTAGGGTTGTAAACTAAGTATGCCTGGTAACTTAAGAAATGGATTGTTTTCAGTAGGTGGATCAATGGGATACTAAGATAGTGCAATGAAAAGATTANCTGTTAACTCTCCAGGAAACTACTTAGGGTTGTAAACTAAGTATGCCTGGTAACTTAAGAAATGGATTGTTTTCAGTAGGTGGATCAATGGGATACTAAGATAGTGCAATGAAAAGATTATTTATCAGATAACTAAATGAACCAGTGCTTTCAGTAACTGTAAATCAGAGGCTAGATAACAAAAGAGGTGTGAAGAATATAGCTTAGACAACCAAATAAATTAGAACGCAAGGTTTATACAACCAAATACATAAGTAATGCAGGGTCACACTAAGCAATGAGAAGTTCTTCTATTCGAATCATGAGCATAAGCTGAACTGATCTAAACAGAATACAGAAATATGATAGATGAAAATCTGATTACAGTAACAA
>JASDQU010790128.1:31604-62837 GCA_032191745.1 Picea mariana | reverse complement strand
GTTTCGTTTTGGGAGTTAACAATACCTTTGGAGCCTCATTATAAAATCATCTTCTTGTGAATGCAAGTAGCATACATATCTCTTCTTAGAGATAAGATGCCACCATTCTAGTGAGTATTTCACTTAGTATTTTTACAATCTTTATACATTTTCACTCATTAATACAAAATTGAGTATTACTATATCTCTATATTTATGGTTGCATATATGATACATTTATATTATATTATTGGATATCTAAGATATCTTTGTACATTTATTATATCTCCTCTCTCATTTCATGCCGAAAATAATCCATATCAGAAGAAGAAGACACGACTAAAACAACGACAATAGACCACCCATCCGTCAGAAAAAAAATAAAGGCATAGGATGCCACATATGTCACACTCCCATACATCCTAGATGCCATGGTCACTTTGGAGGATATGCTCGAGAAAGTTCAAAAGCTAAGGTATTCTAACCATGACGYTCATGGCATGGTAAAGTTTCCATAAATGGTAGAGGAAAATTATTTGGCAAACACGGGGGAGATATGACCCCTAGGCATACCCATCATGGAGTCCACATAGTGGATAATAGGGCTCCACAATCATGGCATCATGAACCTCCTAGACATACCGCACTTCGGGCACAGTAAKAATGTGGGACTATGTGTCAATAATTTATTTTCTAGGGTACATGGGGGTATCCTATGGATATATAGGATAGTCCCCATCGAYATGACCCTAATTACCAAAATTATATGGTTTCCCACTGTTGGTTCACAACTCAAAGAATACTTGGAAAATAAAGCACGTGTAAAAGATATTGTTGATATAGTAAAGGAACARTTTTGAACCAATAGGGGGAATAAGAGTATCTTCCTCAAAGACATCAATGACCCTACGATGCAGTTCACCAACAAGCTAATGCCTTCCAAGTTGCCRAGGAAATGTAGGAAAGAAAAGGCTCCAACAAGAGTTATAGAAATTGTCGCGGAGTGCGCAAAATGGGTAATGTTTAGTTGGGTGTCGTATCTCTTAGGCCAATTTATGATCGACTTTTGGGATGCATAGGACAATGGAACTAATTTCCRTAATTCTTGGATTCTTATCCTCATTGCTTTGGTAGCCTRGAAGGAACCAAAATTATCATATTTTCTAGACATGAAGGGGAAGTGCTACACAACAAGGTACAAAACCATATGGCAAGACAAGGATACTAAGAATCAACATGAAAATAACACATTGTTTTCCATAGTTCTAGAATACATACAATAGATAATGAAAAATGTATGGGGAATTCTTGTTGAGGTGGTCCAAGAGTATGAAGGGATTGCTAGATTTAAGGAAGCCAATCATCATATGTGGATCCAGGCCATAAGGGACCCGAAGAAAAAATGGCTGTAAATGCAATAATGTGTCTCAAGGGAAGAGGTCGATTGGATCATCAATTACTGGCCCACATAGTGGAAGGTGCCAACAATAAAAAAAACAACCAAACCTAGGGAACAAGCCGAGGTAGGCCCATCAAAAAAGACATGTATCTTAGTTGACAATACGAGAATGGCTACAGAGCACACTCAAGCATTAGGAAGAAATGCAACACCAAAAAATCCAAGGAGGAAAGACACAATATCTAAAGAAGAAGTCAAGGGAGATGTCAAGAATGGATAAACCTCTTGGCCCAAAGACGAGGAGGCACAAAAGAAGAAGAGTGGGGTGGAACCCTCACAAGTGAAGAGAACTATAGTACAAGAGGAGGAAATGTGCAAGAAGATGAAATACCATAAGAATACGTGAKTCATAACCCTTACAGAGGATGATGATGASCTAGTGGCAAACAAAGTCCAGGACATGTGGGAATATGTGGTCTGCACAACTAAGGTGCAAAGGGAGGAGGTCATGGAAAATTTAGTGGAAATCYATGATATGCTACAAAGACTACATATTTTTACAATGCAACAAGCTACAGTGCAACAGCTAGAGAAGACACAACAACCCCCTACGCAGATACCTACAAAGGCATTATACAAGATATAAGAAAKTTTCATGCAAGAAGTTCCATCTAGACCCCATGCAGATGCCACCAACTTGGAAGTTTCTAGGGAGGTTGCAGAAGTGATATAGATTACATGTGACCAGTTGAATTTGGAGAATTTGGAGAAAAATAAACAGGCAAACAAATTGGAGAAGGGACTAAAAACAATCTACAAAAATATCMTAGACTGCGTGCAGGAGCTAGAAAACACACTCAAAGGGAAGTTTCAGAAGATTGTACAACTCACGAAGTAGTACAAAAAGGAGATCATAGAGCTCACGGAGAAATTGACTCCCACTACACCTCCAAAAGTTAGGGATCAAAGGGAATAGGAGGCTACTGTGCAAATCATTAGTGTTGCATAGGAAGCCAAGGCAGTCAAGGAACTATATGATAAGACTACTCAAATGTGGACCAGTATGGAAGAAGATTAGAAAATCCAACAACTGGACCAAAAGGAAAAAAACATCATTGCAAACATTAAAGAATTGAAGTAGCAACATAAGGCAATGTCCATCCTGGAAAGGATGAGGAGTGCACGAGAGATGAAGAACCTATAGGAAGACTTGAAGGCTGCACAAGTGGACAAACAAGCAAGACAGGCTTAGGTGGATCCACTACAATAGGAAGTAGAGGGGATAATAGAAAAATTGCAGGCAGAGAAGAGGAACATAGAGAAAATACATGAAGAATGTAGACAAGTTCTATCAGATCACATTACAATGCAAACTGTGGAGAAGTTTGAAGAGCAGAGCACATAGGTTAAAGATCAATTCACTCACTTATCAAAGGTGTTTCACGAGTTGCAACTTGCCATCCAGACTATAAACTAAGGTGTAGTGGCTCGGGATGAGCCACATGTTAGTGTTGGGAGGCTTGTTGGCGCAGGCCTATTTTGGGAGAAGAAAGTCTACTTTGGGTGAAGGCCTATTTTGGGGAGAAAGAAGTCTATTTTTGGATAAATTCCTATTTTTGGAAAGATAAGCCTATTTTTGGAGCACACACCTTAGGTGACAGAAATGAGGCATGCATAGAAAGAAGGAAAATCAATATGCAGAGAAAGAAGGAAAAGAAACATGCAGAGAAAGATGGAAAATAATTGTGGAGCGCATATAGGAAAACCTAGCCATATTAGGGTTAGGGTTTTATACAAGAATGAAATGTCTATAAGCCTGTAGAGTAGTATAAATAAAGACCTAGGAGGTCTAGTAGAGGGTTTTTCAATTGTTCATTGGTTTATTATTCAAGGAGATATAGTGTTGGTCTGAATAAGTTAGATTTTGAGGGTTAGGTCATAGGCTTTGGAGCCTAGTGTGGTTTGGTACACCTCATATAGGGTACTTACCCTCCTTTTTTATTGTAATCTTGAAGAATGTAATGCGCATAGTGCATATTTTGCAAAAGAGTGAATAAAAGAGTAGAGCAGATAGATATTTGTGGACATAGCCCCAGGGGGGGTGAACCACGGTAAATATAGTGTGTTAATGTGTTTTGAATGGTTGTTGTGATGTTATTTTATGAATTAGTTACATAATTAATGGTTACTTAGCTAATCATAGAATGCATGCATAGTTATATGAATGAATGAATACTAGCCTTAAATGAATAAATAATAATGTTGATGCATGTGGAAAACGATCAGAAAATAGTCCCCATCCTTTCCTAGACTACAAAAAAGTGAGTATTACAGTCCCCCATAAATCTATATCAGGTGAGACTACGATGTGCACTTTGTGCACAACGTTTCCTTTTGGTTTAATAGGAGGGTTGATAGTTTGAGAGTTTTTTTGGAAACCTATTGACATCAAAACTTGGTTCAACCCAAGTTTCCAACAACACGATACACACTTATCTCATGAAATAAACACTAATTGCATACAGAACTATGACTTTCCTCCTGACCTTAGACATTGTTCCCCACAAAATGAGAATAGGTCACCCTCGAGATGGGATTGAATTCCACTAGGGAAAGGAAAATCTATTCCTAGAGGTCTCTCAACAACAAAAATATCTCAATACAGGGGCCAAGTTCAACAATAATCTTACATACTCTACTTTCCCCACATGCTTGTCCCACCTAGGAAATGTTCCCCCTATGGATTCCCACTTCCTTCCAGGCTTCAACAAAAATCCAGAAATGAATAATACAGGTGTCAATTTCCACATATTCTAATTTTCCCACATGCTTGTCCCAACCAGAAAGAAGGCCCCCTGTTATACTCCATGCAATTGCGGAAAAAATCCAAGAGATACCACATCATGAAATATATTAGGAACACACACATAACCCAACAAGAAGAGATAATTTAGGGAAGGAAATCCATTCCAAGTTTGTATTCCATATTTAGGGTTATTTATACAATAGGTAAATGGTTGGAGAAGCTACACTTGCTCCAATTAATCCTTTATTTAGTTTCATTTACTGCTAATTACAAACATTTACTTAGCTTTATCCACTTATTACATATACTCTTGATTTATTACATATTATCTTATAGTCTGATGTCTAATAATGTATATGTGATGACTATTAGGGCCTAAGAGGCCCCCTCAATATCTCCCCCACACTCAATTCCTTGCTTGTCCCAAGAAACTGTGCAGATAATTAACGCCCTATTACTCTTTACCCTTTGTCTTCAATTTGGTATATGTCTGTGCAGTTAGTGAGTCTCACAATGATTTTATCCCACCCAACAATGGTCCTCTTGATCCTATTGTTTCACTTCTCTATGGTGCCTTCAGAGTGGTGATTGGCCCATCTTAGGCTCATCTTTCCCCTGCACACACCCTATGGTGGAATATCGTACTTCGTCCAACCTACCATTTATCTTCTTTCTGGCTACGAAGGTCACAACTCAGGAACTATTCTACAACTTTTATACCAGGGGGTTCAATCAAATCAATCATTCTTATGCCATCATATTTTCTTTTAATCTCTTCATGTATGTGTGTCTTTGAAAATATGTTTCTCTTGGATTCTCTTAACTACTTCTAACATGTTCATTATCAATGTTCTCTTAACTTCTATGTGCTCATTTCTTTGCTACTCATCAAACTTATCTTCCTACTTCTCTTTAATATGTTTTTTTCTGCTGTATGGAGTCTTACAACTGATATTACATGAAGGATGAGTAATTATGACTCAATTACAAGTGCACATACTTTATGTGATGTCGACTAGGACTCAAAAATTTTAGGTGAGAACTCAAAATTGTTTTCTAAGGACCGATGTATATTACAATGGTCGAGGGGATCACTTGCCTTCGAAGAAGACGCACATTTAACCCCCTTCTTTATGCTTTGATTAAGATTTTCAATACATCTTTAAACTAACACAATCAACAATATGATGTTTTTTTCTTTTCAAACTCGACTCAAATAAAGCATCAGTCGAATCGACTCAACTCAACTAAATCATGAGTCAAATCAACTCAACTCAACTAAAGCATGATTCAACTCTACTGACTTGACCATCCTTCATGGAATTTGTTTAAAAATATGACTCCATTCAAAACAATACTTATAAAAATAAAAATAAAAACGTTTGTGTAACTATTTTTGAACTCATTACAATGATATTTTTCTTTGACTAAAGCCAATAACAGGTTAGTCAACCACCATGTCCATTCTTTCGATCTCCTTAGATATCTTAGGTTTAACAATATTTATCCATTCCTGCAATAAAATCAAACAATTCCAGCCGAATATTAGGATTTATCTAATATCACTCAATAATATTTCTAGAAGACATTTTAATCATTTTCTATCCTAATTATTCCTAATTAAAAAAAACGTCAATCAAGATTATATCATAAACCATGGGAATAAGGAGGATATTTGTACCTTTTCCTCAACTCAACATACCCCCCATCTTACCTTCTTTAATGTCCTCATGCAAGCTGAGATATTGCATATAAAGTAGTGATGTTGTAAGGAGGAGAGTTTGGTTCACCAGGTTCCTTGAACCCATTCTTTCATTTGAGCTCTTCAAAAGCAACTTCTTCCCTCTTCCTATTAATTTGATAATCTCTTTGGCAAACCTCTAGAGGAAACCAAATAATAGGGGGACTATATCTGCACCCAATCTAGATAGGTCCTTCATCCTGGATCATTCTGGTATACCTTTCCACCCTGAAGGTGGTTGCATGAAATTTATTGTAGCCAAAGGGTTCCCTACTCTTGACTGCATTTGGAGAGGCATCCCATATTAGTTTGGAAGTAGCAAGAGCTTCGTCTTTGAGCTCCATAAAATATGGTAAACCTCAATGTTTAACTTGTCGATGGATAGAAGCTAAAGCGTCTACAACCCCTTCCCTCTTCATGAATGTTTTGTGTTGCATGACAGCTGTGAAAGATTTGGGAGGCTCCCCTCTAATCCATAGGTCTAGCCCAATTTCCCTTTTCATGAAGGTCTTGTGTGATTTATCCCACCTAATTTGGTTTTTGGTAAAAGAAAAGAATGCTTGGAACTACATAACCCCAATAAAAGGATTAGGGTGTTGGATCATGTTGTCATTGATGCCAATGGTTTGATTGATTGATGTCAAGTTATTGATTGATGCCAAAGGATTGATTGATTGATGATTGATGTAATGTAATATGTATTTTCCTTGATGAGAATGCATAGATGAAGATGGATCAATGAGTTGTCATTGATACATAATGAATATGGATCGATGTGGTTTCATTGGTATATGATGCATTGTTGAGAAATGTATAGATGACTCATTATTGTCTTATCATGATTGATAAGGTGCACAAATGGATAAACTATGAAGTGGTCCCCTTATGGTGAAATCCCTCACGAGAAGATGCTTTGTGGATTGAGTTATCCTAGAAGAATGGTTGGAGAACCCATGCTCTCATTATTGTCTTATCATTATTGATAAGGTGCGCAAATGGATGAAATCCAAAGTGGTCCCCTTTATGGTGAAAGCCCTCACGGGAAGACGCATTGTGGATTGCGTTATCCTAGAAGAATGGTTGGAGGACCCATGATTGTATGTGGAATAATGAGATGAATATCAAGGAAATTGTTGGTGAAACTATCCTAGATGGATAGTGTTTGTCATGCCATTTTCTGGTGGTATGTGGAATGTCACATAACTTCTCATGGTGTGAGAGTTATGGCCTTACAAAGATGAAGGACCCCCACATGAAGGTTGCAAGCCCCCAAGGTCAAAGAAGTCAAAGTGAACTAAAAGAATAAATCATTATTTAAATGACAAAGTAAAGTGACAAAGTCAAGGTGGACTATTTATATAATAAACAGAAGTGAAAAAAACAAGAAATGATAAAGTATTGGAGAACTTTCTATTTATGGAAAGCAGTTAAACTTAAAATAAGGAAAATAGGTTAAGTGACCTAGAAATGGGTTAATATTATTTAAATGATAAAGTAAAGTGACAAAGTCAAGGTGGATTATTTAAATAATAAAGAGAAGTGACAAAATCAAGAAATGATAAAGTAAGGTGACAAAATCAAGAAAAAATATTTAAATGATAAAGTATTGGAGAACTTTCTATTTATGGAAAATGGTTAACCCTAAAATAAGGAAAATAGGTTAAGTGACCTATAAATGGGTTAAGTGACCTAAAAATGGGTTAATTGACCTAGAGGATGAAAGTATAAATAATATATAAATGGCCTCTTGTAGATCATCCTTTTTATGGATCAATGGAGAGCTTCTTGTGAGGATATCTTTTGAAGTATTGATGGAGAGCTTCTTGTGAGAGCTTCTTGAGAATTTTTGGTGTGGAACACTTGAGAATATTGAATATATATAGGTTACTAAGGTAACCAAAGGATATATAAGATGAATTTCAAAGGAAAGGTGAAGAAAAGTGGGCCGGAATTCAAGGGAGGATAATTGTTTTTCATGATGCTTTCTAAGGTATGTTATTTACAGGTCATCTCACCATTTCCACACTACATTTATTTCTATAGTGATTCATACAATGATATTTATATTCCATTGAGGAAACATATCCAAGTATTTTTGGTAAATAATTCATCTTGTGGGTCATTGTATTTTTGGAGATACACTCCGTGGAAAATAGGGTTTGTGGCTAGTCGTGAAACTAGTCTAAAACAGATGTTTCGGGTAAAAACATCATAGCTTCTTCATAACAGATACAAATTCAGTGAGACCAATTGTGTTGGTTATATTATAGTCCGTCTAGTATTTTTTGTAATAGTTTCATATCTATTCAACAAATATTCTATGCGGGGAACACTCTACAATGTCACTCTCTAGAATAATCCAGAATTCATAAAGGTATGTCATTTTTGCTATAACTCCTTTTCTGAGAGGTTCCAAGTAGTGAAACCTGGAGGAATTTCATAACACACATTGAACAAGATTGTGTATTAGTTTCAAATATTTATACAATATAGGTACAAATTTATGATTATTTGAAGTTAGGGTTGTTGACTAATCCAAAACTAGTCATGGTTGAGACAAGCAGTTGACGAGTTGGCACATACATGAGGTGTATAGTTGATGATGTTGGTAAATATTGATGAGTCATTGTTGATGAGTAGTTTAAACATGATTGGTATATATTTGGTACATGGTTGGATGAACTTGTTTATGGTATAGGTTGATTACAAGTTGTTTGGCACAGGTTGGTGCATGGTTGATGCAATTGTTTATGGTACATATTGATATCTGTTGAGGATTGTTGCCTAATATTAGTTGGTGCTAAGGGTGTAATATGAGTCTTTCATTATAGATATTTTTCTCTTGTAGAATTTTACTCTATTAAGTTGTTGCTGAAAAACCCCAAGGATTGTAGTCCGTAATAAAAAGAAAATTGTACATACATCTTGTGTTCTTTATGTTCCTTGTGGTGATGACTTGTTGATGATATATTTCTGATATGTGTTGACAATTAACTGGTTATAAATGACAACAATGAGTAATGAGTTAATGGTGATTGTTAACTAAGGAGTTTTGGGAAAAAGGTTCCTACACTATTCACCCCCGCTCTTAGTGTAGTCGGTGTGTCCAACAATTAGTATTAGAGAGGGCCTTCACTACAATCATTAACAAGCTTGAAGGAGATCCATAGAAACACAAATGGATGATGAAATACCAATTCTTGATGAGGAAAAATATTCTACTTGGAAAATAGAGATGARAGTGTATTTGAAGACAATGGGAGAAAGTATTTGGAAGGCATCCATTGGTGGATTAGTTTCGTTGAAGAACAAGTCAAAGTTTGCAGCTCAAAGGGAAGGAAAGAATAATGATGCAGTGGCTCTCAAGACCATTCTTGGTGGACTCTCAAGCTCTATCAAATAAAGCATGGAACAATGCACTTCCACTAAGGATCTATGGCTAAATCTAGAGGAGACATATCAAAGCAAGAAGAAGAAGGAAGATATTGAAGACCACTCCATCAAGATTATCAAAGGTAAAGAATCTCCAAAAACCTTGATTGTATTATTTCTAAATGTGATCTTGAAAACATTTCATTTGAATATAGCACAAATGAATATCCCAAAAGTATTTCAAATGAAGAKATAGAATCTCCAAAGACTCTGGATTCCAATGATTCAAAATCTGATGATGTTGAATTTTTCTCAAGTGAAGAAGATGATAAAGAAATAGTTTGTGTAAAGTTTGATGGTAGTTATCCCATGGAAAGAATAGAAGAAGATCTATTAGAAATTCAAAACAAGTTGAAGAGGGTTTATATAGATATAGAAGTGATCATTTTTATACACACTATAACTATCTTTCGAATAACACTAAGAAGTTTCTTAGGAGGAGTCAAAGGAACATCTTGAAGTTAAAGGGAATGCTCAAGGAACAAGAAGAGAGAAATAAGACTAAATTGGAAGAAAAGGAAGAAGAGATCACAACAATAAAGAATGAAAAAGAAGATATGAAGGTAGATGATGAGATTAGAAAAAGTTTTGAAACTATTATTCATCTCAAGACCCAAATTGAAGAATCCAAAAGAGTAGAAGAAATTTTAAAGAATCAAACTAATGAAAAGGAAGAGTCATGTGATAAGTTAGACATTTTTGATCTTAGAAAGAAAGTGGAGAAGTCAAATAAATTATTGAATAGGTCAAAAATCTTGGATGAGATATTGGAGAGTCAAAGATCATCATATGATAAATCAGGTCTTGGATACAAATAAGAAGCTACACATGCTGAAGCACACAACTTAAAGAAGCATGAGGTAATTCCATCAAATAAGGAAGACAATGTTGCAAAGCAACCATCTACACAAGGCAAGGAAAATTTCAAAAGAACAAAGCAAGGATGACATCAAGAAGCTATATTTGGTACACCAAAGAAAATGTATGAAAGTATTTTTCATGGGCATTGTTATTCATGTAATGAATATGGTCACAAAGATTTTGAATGTAGATATTATGAAAGAATATATAATGGAAGATTTCATAACACCATAAGATGTTGGAGATGTGATCAAGTAGGACACATTGTTGTTCACTGTAACACCATGAGATGCTATAGTTGTAGTGGATTTGGCCACAAATCCCAGGAGTGATGGAACATAAGAAGAAAGTCCATGATGAGGACTTCACATAGCATGGATAGAAGAAGGAATGAAGTAAGGAAGGGATACATCTTTGAAAAAATGGATGCTCAGAGATCAAGTTCTGAGGAGCAGGGACATCTATAGAAGTGGGTGAAGAAGACAGAGCAACCAGAATAGAATGAAAGACTGAAGGGAAGTTCAAAAGTGTCAACTACTGAGGCATACGCAGGTGACAGTGGTATCAATTGCATACATATGCAGACTAGCCCTGTATAGGTCATCTACATACATGAGCTGTCTATGCAACAAGCCACGTATATGTGGTGAATCCTAAGGAAAAGGGCTATGCACAGGGATTGGAGTTTGATGTGATGGTATAACTCTGTGATACATGGTCTGACATGGTTTATTATAGGTTCTGACACTGTTTGCTGGAGGTTCTCATGATTCTATATTATATTATGTAAGGTGACGATGTAAAATAAATGTTGGATGCATGGAACTAACCCATGAGTATGGATTGATGCATTTTCTTTTGAAGAACAATGTTGGTTATGACAATGAAGTTATGACACCTTAGTTATGTGATATATCTTGATGATGTATTGGAAGCTTGCTTGTTGAAAATCTTGATGCATGCATTTGGCATATGGATGGGATACACATTGCGACATGTGGTTGGTGAGTTGATGAGATGATCATGTTGTACATCATTGATGATATATAGTTGATGCATGATTGGTACATTTCTAGTACATTGGTAGAGGCACCTACTAGTAGGTTGATTGGCACATGTTTTACGGAGGATTTTCCATACATGTATGGGATTCATCATTTTGTGGTATTGGTGCATGGTGGTGTACATGTTTTGGTACACTCATATATGGCATATGATTGATGATACTATGTTGTTGGTATTACTTGATTAGCACAACAATTTTCATTTGTTTGATACATGGTTATGGTACTTGGTTCATGATGGAGACATATAATGAGTGATATGACACATGGTTGGCATATTGGTAGATGCACATGGTTGGCATATTGGTGGATGCACATGGTTGATATATTGTTAGATTGATCCGGATTATTTTCGGCACGAAATGAGAGTAGGGATATAATAAATAAATGCACATAGATATCGTGGATATCCAATAATATAATAGAAAAGTGTCAGAGATGCAACCATAAACACATATATACATTAAGACATGATTTCTATTAATGAAATAAATGTACAGATACTGTAAAAATACAGAGTGAAAGACTCGCTAGAATGGTGGCAGCTTATCTCTGAGAAGAGATGTGACGGCTACTCGCATTCGCAAGAAGATGATCGCAATGAGGCTATGAAGGCCTTTTTACAATAAAAATGAATGCCAAAATCCATAGACATCCAAAAACCTAACCCTATGAGATGAAGCACCAAAAGTCATGTGGTCCTCGTTTGGTGAAGTTAGTACATCAACTTTCCGGGGTCGTAACTTTTGCATACGGTCTTTGTTTTAGGCATATGATAGCCCGTTGGAAAGGTATCATCGAGGAGATTAATTTTTGGGGATAAATAATTCCTTTATATATCATTGAGAATATATGTCTATAAAAACCTTTTTTTTTCCCTCAAAATAGCCCTGGAAGTTAAAACTGCTAAAAATGGTAAATTGCCAAAATTGCCAGAAAATTGTTTTGAGCCAGTTAGAAAAGGTGGGTGGCCACCAATATCCACCTGGATCATAGATTCACATGTTTTCATGTTGATAGAGGAATATGATTGATACATTCCATGGATGATATCTTTTGGCAAGTTGCATGATGTTGATGTACATGGTTGATGTACATAGGTGTTATGCATGATGAGCATACATTTTTTACATGATGTACTTGGTTGATATTTTGATCATGATTATTTATTTCATTGTTGACATATATTTTTCTTCATGATGCTTGGTATAGCATGAGTTTTATTCATGAACAGGTCCAAAGATCGTTATATGGTAGAACATTGTTAATCTCGCAGAGAAGATAGGGGAGACATACCCATAGGGGGAGTCATTATTCTTCCCATGATTCTAGGAGGAGATATTTATTAGATGCATACCTAGAAAAAATACCTATATTTGAAGAAAGAGCACAGAGGCATAATTCCAGGAGGAGTGATGGTCATGGGGGGAGTATGTTCGATGTATTTTTAGCATTACATCATAGTGATATCCCTTGTACAAAATAGGATAGATTATTCAGAGGTAGATCAAAGGCGCTTAGATAGGGGGAGAAGCCCCAAGGAAAGTTCAAGCAAGGGGAGCATCCCCAAAAGGAAAATGTCCCTTTTCCATTGATTTCAAAGGGGGAGAGATAGTCACATTGATGTGATTGATGATTATTGATTGGGAGAGATAGTCACATTGATGTGATTGATGATTATTGATTGGGAGAGATAGGCACATTTGGAAGAGATAGTCACATTGACTATTGATGTGAATCATGCCTTATATACATGTTTAAATCAATAATTGGTAATAGGTGTTGACTTCAATATTGGTATTTCAATCAATGCCAAAGGGGGAGATTGTTGGATAATGTTGTCATTGATGCCAATGGTTTGATTGATTGATGTCAAGTGACTGATTGATTCCAAAGGATTGATTGATTGATTGATGATTGATGTAATGTAATATGTATTGTCCTTGATGAGAATGCATAGATGAATATGGATCAATGAGTTTTCATTGATATGATGAATATGGATCAATGAGTTGTCATTGATACATGATGCAGATGGATCGATGTGGTTTCATTAGTATATGATGCATTGTTGAAAAATGTATAGATGACTCATTATTGTCTTATCATGATTGATAAGGTGCACAAATGGATGAACTCCAAAGTCGTGCCCTTATCGTGAAAGCCCTCACGGGAAGATGCTTTGCAGATTGAGTTATCCTAGAAGAATGGTTAGAGGAACCATGCTCTCATTATTGTTTTATCATGATTGATAATATGAAAAAAAGGATGAACTCCAAAGTGGTCCCCTTATGGTGAAATCCCTCACGGGAAGACACTTTGCAGATTGAGTTATCCTAGAAGAATGGTTGGAGGAACCATGCTTGTATGTGGAATAATGAGATGAATATCAAGGAAATTGTTGGTGAAACTATCCTAGATGGATAGTGCTTGTCATGCCATTTTCTGTGGTATGTGGAATGTCACATAAATCCTCATGGTTTGAGAGTTATGGACTTACGAATATGAAGGACCCCCACATGAAGGCTTGAAGCCCCCAAGGTCAAAGAAGTAAAAGTGACATAAAAGAATAAATCATTATTTAAATGATAAAGTAAAGTGAAAAAGTCAAGGTGGATTATTTAAATAATAAATAGCAGTGAAAAAATCAAGAAATGATAAAGTATTGAAGAACTTTCTATTTCTGGAAAGTGGTTAACCCTAAAATAAAGAAAATAGGTTAAGTGACCTAGAAATGAGTTAATATTATTTAAATGATAAATTAAAGTGACAAAGTCAAGGTGGATTATTCAAATAATAAAGAGAAGTGACAAAATCAAGAAATGATAAAGTAAGGTGACAAAATCAAGAAGGAATATTTAAATAATAAAGTATTGGAGAACTTTTTATTTATGGAAAGTGGTTAACCCTAAAATAATGAAAATAGGTTAAGTGACCTAGAAATGGGTTAAGTGACCTAAAAATGGGTTAAGTGACCTAGAAAATGAAAGTATAAATAAGATAGCAATGGTCTCTTGTAGACCATCCTTTTTATGGATCAATGGAGAGATTCTTGTGAGAATATCTTTTGGAGTATTGATGGAGAGCTTCTTGAGCATTTTTGCAATGGAAAACTTGAGAATATTGAATATCTATAGGTGAATGAGGTAACCAAAGGATATCTAAGCTGAATTTCAGAGGGATGGTGAAAAAAAGAGGGTCAGAATTCAAGGGAGGATAAATTATTTTCATGATACTTTCTAAGGTATGTTATTTACAAGTCATCTCACCATTTTCGAACTAACATTTTTTCTATAATGATTCAAACTGTGAGATTGATATTCCAATGAGAAAACATATTCAAGTATATTTGGTAATAATTTAAGCTTTTGGGTCGTTGTATTTTTGGAGATACACTCCATCGAAAATAGGGTTTTTGGATAATCCCTAAACTAGTCTAAAACAGGTGTTTCGGGTAAAAACGTCATCAATTCTTCATAACAGATAGAAATTTAGTGAGACCAATTGTGTTAGTCATATTATAGTATGTAGTATGTTGTGTAACATTTTCATATATATTCAACAAATATTCCATGTGGGGCATGCTCTACAATGTCGCTCTCTAGAATAAGCCAGAATTCAGCAAGGTATGCCATTTTTTCTTTAATGCCTTTTTTGAGAGGTTCCAAGTAGTGACACATGGAGGAATGGCATTAAAAATATTGAATAACATTGTGTATCAATTTTAGATATTTATTTGTTACATGTACAAAGTTATGATTATTTCAAGTTAGGATTGTTGACTAATCCAAAACTAGTCATGGTTGAGACAAATAGTTGATGAGTTGGCACATACATGAGGTGTATAGTGATGCAGACCTCGACCCTAGAGAAAATATCCATGTAGGATCATTCTAAACTTCCCTTGGGATGAAGAATCTCCTTTGATTCCCTCTAGAACCTTCAAYRAATCCACAGGTCCTTCTGAAACTCCACCTGTGGGAACAAGCACTAGGCACGAGCTTCACCCTCACGCAACCACAACTGGCCTTGGCACAAGCATCTTTCGCAACTCGCAATTCACGAGTTCGTGAGTCAAAGACCCTCGACCCTTCCTTATTCAAACCTCTGATACCCAAGATTGTGATATGGGTATGGCCCTTCTCCTTGGCGCCCTCTACATACAATCGTAGGCTAGGGCTAATCGCTAGCACCTCTCGCTACTCGTGACTTCACAAGTTCATTTGTTGATCGTTTGTGATCCTCTTCCGCGAAACCCTGAGACATGAATGGTCTGTGATGAATTCGCTCCTTCCACAGTAACGCATGTATGCCACCTATCACCTGCATCCTCCTTTCCCTTGGCATATGTTGTTACGCCAGCTGTCAACCATGTGACCCACCTATCACACATGCCACATGTTCGCCCGAGACCTCGGTCCTCAACTCTTCATGAAATCCCTAGTTGAAAACTCATTCCTCCAATCTCTGAACCTCTGATATGCGAGGTATCAAGATGCCATATCCTATATCTCTGCTTCTTCCCGGATCAATGGTTCATATCTCATCGTGATCTCGTGGATAGAGATTTTGCAGAGCAAAGGCCTCTGCCTTCCAACTCATGATACCCGAATCCATGAGATGATCTTGATCCCTGGTCCTCTGAGTTCCCCTAATCAAACCATGTGTCTGCCAAATATGGACGACTCTGATCTCTTCGGGACTTTGCAAGTCACGAAACCGAAAGACTCCTCCATTCACCCCTTCGATGTCCAAATCCCCGAAATGTGAGGATTTCATGACACGTGTCCTCCATAGATGGATGGTCTCGATGTCTTCGAGACTGCATGACCCATGACCTCTAGTCTCCAGGTCTCCTATCCTCATAACCTCCAAAGTTCCAAACCTTGAAATCCCGATGCCTCTGCTGTTTCAGGACTTTTCAGGTTCTCTCCTCTCCTGACAAGGGTTTAAACCTCATGCTCCTTTCAATAGATGCGATGGATATCGGTTGTATGAGATAGATATGGAAACCCAGATCTACTCTTTTCTGCTATGCTCTCCTACTGCTTCCTGGACATGAAACTTCAACGGTCCAGATCTTCCTCTCCAGCTCTTAATCAATGACAATTGTAGCTCCCTTCTGAGCTTTCACTTCTTCCTCCTCCTTGGAAGGTTTCCAAAGTATCAAAGGTCCTAGCCTTTGTTTCTTTGTGAACCCTATATCCTTGGTCTCACCTACGTTCTTGAAGATGCTTTCCCTCCTGAGCTTCAGGACAGTGAAACCTTGAAGGGTTTCCCCGAATTCCTGCACTCCTTGCAACTATTGCTCTGTGCACAAAGGCACTGTCTCTCTTGAGAATTTTTTTCCTTGAATCCTTAAAGGATTATTCGACCTCTTCTCTCCTCGCAGAGTCTTTGCACACAAAGGTGCTATCTGTCCTGAGATTTTCTGTGCTCTGCTCCTGCGCTTGACAAGCCTTTAGACGGTTGTCTTGACAAGCCTTTAGACGGATTTATCTCAACACTTTACTCAGGTGTTGGCCTGGTGCACTTCATATACCAGTTTTTATCCTCTTGAGCTTCAATTTCTCAAACCTCAATGGTCTCTACCCCTTTCTCTCCTTCAAGGGATGAAAATTCCCTCCGGCAACTTCCTGCTCAAGCACTCCTTGCTGAACCTGCAGGGTGTTTAGTAACCCTGTGAAGGTATTCCATTGAAACTTCTCATGTTTGAACTCAAACAAGTTCTTCTATGCACTATTGCACTCACTCAATGCCCTCCTAGAAGATCTTCTATAGAATGTTCATTAGTTATGTCTTCTTTCTGAACTCAAGATAGAGTTCTCCTGTGCAATTTAGTACCTACTCAATCCCCTCCTTACAGAGCTTCCATAATCCTCAGTGATTATGATTTCTTAACGAACTCGAAATAGAGTTCTTCTCCTAATGCATCCTGTGCATTCACCCGATGCCCTCTTGGCAGAGCCTTACAAAATCCTCATAAAGTTTTCCTATCCTCTATGCCCTCCTCTGCACAGTCTTACCTCCAAGGTGTTCAACAACTTTTTGGATTCTCCATGTGTCAGTGACTTCCTCTGGTGCTCCCTCCTGGCATGTCTTTGTCTGAAATTTCACAGAATTCAGAAGTGCACTCATTGCACTAGCTTGCAGAACCCACAGTGTTCTGTCATGCACTCTTTACATGAAACTGCAAAGAACCCAAACCTGGAATCAAAGAACTCACAGATAGTGAAAGCTATCTATTCCTACAAATACAGATATAACATACATCTACATCATTTCATGAACACATAAAGACATTCATCAATAAACACAGAATAACATGCAGGAAAAACTGCTTTGTTTGTATTAATATGAAATCCCTCCTTTACAAGGTGTTCTTGAGCTCAGACTTTTACAGAGTCTCGGCTCCTTCTCTATCTTCTTTATGCTAATGATACAACAACTACTAATGTAATATCCAAGATCTTTTACATGAGGGGGATCTTTGAGCTCTTCCCTCCAAGCTACCTACCCTATTCAATTACATTAACTTTACATTGAATGGGTTGTCTAGTCCAGATCAGATCTAGATCCATCCTTACAACCATTTAAGGCTATCTTTAATCTAAAGCCTGTGCATAGGTATGGCTTCATGTCTCCATGGACTTACATACATTAAATGCCCTTAATTCAAATTCAAAATATGAGAGGGTTGGCACCTCTCTTCCTTGAATGCGCTGAGTGGGCTGGTTAGCTGGTGCATGGATGGATTGGGAGCGATGCTCCTACATCATACTGCTCTGCTACAAAAATTCGTGAGCTCCCACTCATGAACTCTCCACCCTAGCTATTGAAATGCTCGTGGATCCCAAACAACCCTTTGGAGTTGTTCCTCTAATCCATCTCTCTATTGTTTCTACTACTTCTACTACTGTTGTTTCTCTTCTACTCAGCTTCTCTCCACTGGCAGCTTCCTGTGCTGACTTCAACATCAACCTCCTGATTTGCTCGATCTCCTCATCCAACTGCTCCAGTGGATAGCTCTGTTCACGTAGTCTCATCGGCTACATTTCTTCTCTTTAAATGGTCAGATCATCATGATCCCCCATGCCATCTCCTCCACTTCTTGTGGTCTTATCTTGCCACTCTATGGCAGATTCCAATTCTGCAATCTCATTACTGAGTTTCTGCTCAAATTCTCCCTATGACAATGCTGCTTCTACCATTTCTCCTGTTATTGTATCTCCATCTCTCTCCAGCTGCTCCTCAGACTGGAATTCACCTTCATCTGCTTCCAACCTGATCTGTTGGATGTGCATGCCCAACACCTTCACCCTTCTTTCCAGGGCTTCAATCTACTCACACAAATCAACAAAACTCATGCTGCCTATCTCTTCTTCATCTTCTTCTACTACAAGCTCTAATGCTGTAGTCATCTCTATTTATGATTCCTGGCTAAAAAATTTGAGCAATTCCTCAGAATGCTCATCTCCTTCTGCTTGGAAAGCCTCTAATGTCTGCTCCATTTCTCTGATAGTCACAATTGGCTATCTTTCTTTTGTTGTTGCTTCAACAACATAGACTTTTGCCTCCCCTGGGCGATGTGGAAAGAATATCCCAATTCCCCAAATAATTAGAAGATTCCTCTAATCCTCCTTCTATGTCAGTTGTTCTTGTTGATATGAACTCATCTCTAAGCTCATCTGCTCTCCCTTTCCCTCATGGAAATATGGGATTTCTCTGCTACCCTCTTCGCAGTCTATGAGATCCTCGGATCTCATCTCATTACCCTCTTGTCAATATGAAATTCCTATGCTGTCCTCTTGACAGTTTATGAGATCCCATAGTGACCTCATCTCATTTCTCTTCTAGCAATTGGGAATTTCTGTTCTGCCCTCCTGGCATTTTATGAGATCATCCAGTGATCTTAGTTCATCCTCATCACTGAGATTTCTCCCGGCCTCTGGCTCACAAACGTGAACCACTTTCTCCTCTAGTTCGTTGAGGTCTTCAGTATGCCTCAACCATCCCTTTAATAGACTTTGTTGTCTTTTGGCCACCAATTCCCTGACTGGCCATTTTTATTTTGTCTTCATGGGCCATTCATATACCCATATTGACCTAGCATTTTGTTTCATCTGTAATGTGAGAATTTCCATTCTCTCTCTGATCTCGGTGAGTTCTTTGTCTCTCACAGTATTTTCGTACTACTGGTGGTTCTTATTTCCACCACATGCATGGCCTTTAGTAGCCATCTTGCTGCCTTTTGTCTACCCTCCTGGCAAACCTGTTGCTATCACTTTACAATCCTGAGTGCTTCCAGCCTCTTCTTACAGTCTTTTGATTGTCTTCTTGACTGTTGCATACCTGCGAACAATCACCACAGAGTTCCAATACTCTGTCTTCTTCTGCTTCTCTTCTGTAAGGTGCCTTTGTTACCAACAAAAGTCAAATCCCCCTCTGATACCACTTTGATGCATATCAAAGTGCTTTTTTTTTTTTCCTTCTCCCTTTGTCTGCAATATACAAACAAAGTCAAGCTCTGATACCAAACTGATGCAGACCCCGACCCTCAGGCCAAGATCCACGTAGGATCATTCTAAACTTCCCTTGAGCTGAAGTAGCTCCTTTGATTCCCTCTGGAACCTTCAATGAATCCATAGGTCCTTTTGAAACTCCACCTATGCGAACAAGCACTAGGTGCGAGCTTCACCCTCACGCAACCACAACTGGCCTTGGCACAAGCACCTTTCGCAACTTGCAATTCATGAGTTCATGAGTCAAATACCCTCAACCCTTCCTTCTTCAAACCTCCAATACTTGAGATTGCGATACAGGTATGGCCCTTCTCCTTGGTGCCCTCTACAGACAACTGTAGGCTAGGGCTAACTACTAGCACCTCTCACTACTCGTGACTTCGCAAGTTCAGTTGTTGAGCCTTTGTGCTCCTCTTCCACGAAACCCCGAGACACCAACGGTCTATGATGGGTTTTCTCCTTCCACAGTGACACCTGTACACCACTTGTCACTTGCATCCGCCTTTCCCTTGGGATATACTGTTATGCCACCTGTCGACCATGTGACCCACCTATCACATGTGCCACATGTTCACCTAAGACCTCGGTCTTCGGCTCTTCGCGACTTCCACAGTCGAAAACTGATTCCTCCAATCTCCAAACCTCCGATATGTGAGGTATTGAGACCCCATATCATACAACTCTCCTTCTTCCCCGATCAATAGTTTAGATCTCTTTGTGATCTCATAGCTCATGATTTTTCAAAGCAAAGGCCTCTGCCTTCCAACTCATGATACCTGAATCCACGAGATGATCATGATCCTTGATCCTCCAAGTTCCCTTGATCACACCACATGTCCTCCAAACATGGACAACTCTGATCTCTTTGGGACTTCGCAAGTCACGAAGTCGAAAGACTCCTCCGTTCACCCCTTCGATGTCTGAATCCCCGAAATCTAAAGATCTCGTGACATGTGTCCTCCGTAAATGGATGGTCCTGATGTCTTCGAGACTTTGTGACCCATGACCTCTAGTCTCCCGATCTCCTGTCCTCAGAACCTCTGAAGTTCCAAACCCCAAAATCTCGATGCCTTTGCCGTTTCGGGACTTTTTGGGTTCTCTCCTCTCCTGACAAGGGTTTAAACCTCATGCTCCTTTCAACAGATCCAATGAATATTGGTTGTATGAGCTAGATCTGACGTTCCAGATCTATGCTTTTCCGTTGCGCTCTCCTGCTGCTTCCTGGACGTCAAACTTCAATGGTCCAAATCTTCCTCTCCAGCTCTGAATCAACGACAACTGTAGCTCCCTCCTGAGCTTTCACTTCTTCCTCCTCCTTGGAATGTTTCCAAAGTATCAATGGTATCAGCCTTTGTTTCTCTATGAACCCTGTATCCTTGGTCTCACTTGTGTTCTTGAAGACACTTTCCCTCCTGAGCTTTGAGACAGTGAAACCTTGAAGGGTTTTCCCAACTTGCTGCACTCCTTGCAACTATTTCTCTGTGCACAAAGGCACTGTCTCTCCTGAGCTTTGTTTTCCTTGAATCCTTAAAGGATTCTTCAACCTCTTCTCTCTTCACAGAGTCTTTGCACACAAAGGTGCTATTTGTCCTGATCTTTTCTATGCTCTGCTCCTACGCTTGACAAGCCTTCAGACGACTATCTTGACAAGCCTTCATATGGATTTATCTCAACACTTTACTCATGTGTTGGCCTGGTCCACTCCTTGTACCGGTCTTTATCCACTTGAGCTTCAATTTCTCATACCTCAATGGTCTCTACCCCTTTCTCTCCTTGAAGGGATGGAAATGCCCTCTGGCAACTTTTTACTCAAGCACTCCTTGTTAAGCCTGCAGGGTGTTCAGTAACCCTGTGAAGGTCTTCCCTTGACACTTCTCATGTTTGAACTCAAAAGAGTTCTTCTATGCATTATTGCACTCACTCAATGCCTTCTTGGAAGAGCTTCTACAAACATTCAACAGTTCTATCTTCCTTTTGAACTCAAGATAGAGTTCTCCTGTGCAATATAGTACCTGCTCAATGCCCTCCTAGTAGAGCTTCCATAATCCTTAGTGATTATGATTTCTCAACGAACTTGAAATAGAGTTCTTCTCCTAATGCATCTTGTRCATTCACCCGATGCCCTCTTGGTAGAGCCTTACAGAATCCTCATAAATTMTGCCTATCCTCTRTGCCCTCCTCTGCACAGTCTTACCTCCAAGGTGTTCAACAACCTTGAGGATTCTCCCTGAGTCAGTGACTTCCTCTGGTGCGCCCTCCCGGYAGGTCTTTGTTTGAAATTCTGCAGAATTCATAAGTGCACTCCTTGCACTGGCTTGTAGAACCCRTAGTGTTCTTTCATGCACTCTTTACATGAAACCACAAAGAACCTAGACCTGGAATCAAAGAACTCACATATAGTGAAAGCTATCTATCCCTTCAAATACACATCTAACATACATATACAACATGTCATGAACACATAAAGACATTCATCAAAAAACACAAAATAACATGTAGGAAAAACTGCTTTGTTTGTATTAATATGAAATGCCTCCTTTACAAGGTGTTCTTGAGCTCATACTTTTACAGAGTCTTGGATCCTTCTCTATCTGCTCTATGCTAATGATACAACAACTACTAATGTAAGATCCATGATCTTTTACATGAGGGGGATCTTTGAGATCTTCCCTCCAAGCTACCTACCCTATTCAATTACATTAACTTTACATTGAATGGGTTGTCTAGTCTAGATCAGATCTAGATACAACCTTACAACCATTTAAGGCTATCTTTAATCTAAATCCTTCACATAGGCATAGTTTCATGGCTCCACGACCTTACATACATTAAATTCCCTTAATTCAAATTCAAAATATGAGAGGGATGGCACCTCTCTTCCTTGAATGTGAGTGGGCTGGCTGGTTGGCGCATGGATGGCTTGGGAGAGATGCTCCTACATCATGCTCGTCTGCTACGAAAATTCATGAGCTCTCACTCATGAGATCTCTACCCTGGCTGTTGAAATCCTCCTAGATCCCAAACAACTATTTGGAGTTGTACCTCTGCTCCATCTCTCTGTTGTTGCTACTACTCTGCTATTGCTGTTGTCTCTCTTCTACTCAACTTCTCTCCACTAGCATCTTCCTGTGCTGACTTCAATATCAGCCTTCTGATCTGCTTAATCTTCTCGTCCAGCTGCTCCAGTGGCTAGATCTGTTCACGCAGTCTCCTGGGTTTCATTTTTTCTCTGCAAACGGGTATATCATCATGATCCCCCATGCCATCTCCTCCACCTCTCGTGGTCTTATCTTGCCACTCTGTGGAAGATTCCAATTCTGCAATCTCATTACTAAGCTGCTACTCAGCTTCTCCCTATGACAGTGTTGCTTCTGCCATTTCTCCTGCTGGTGTATCTCCATATCTCTCCAATTGCTCCTCAGACTGGAATTCACCTTCATCTGCTTCCAACCTAATCTGTTGGATGTCCATTCCCAAAACCTTCACCCTTCTCTTCAGGGCTTCAATATTCTCACACAGATCAACAAAACTCATGTTGTTTGTCTCTTCTTTAGATTCTTCTGCTGCAATCTCTAATGCTATATTCATCTCTGTTTCAACTTCTTGGCTGAAAAATTTGAGCCATTCCTTGGAATGCTCATATCCTTTTGCTTGGGAAGCCTCTAATGTCTACTCCATTTCTCCGACAGTCATATCTAGTTGTCTTTCTTTTGTTGTTTCTTCAACAACATAGATTTTTTCCTCCCCTGGGTGATGTGGCAGGAATATCCCAATTGCCCCAATCATCAGAAGATTCCTCTGATCCTCCTTCTCTATTAGTTGTCCTCACTGATATGAACTCAGCAATGAGCTCATACTTTCTCCCTTGCCCTCCTAGCAATATGGGATTTCTCTGTTTCCCTCTTGGTAGTCTATGAGATTCTCATATCTCATCTCATTTCCCTCCTGGCAATATGAAATTCCCCTACTGTCCTCTTGACAGTCTGTGAGATCCTGGAGTGACCTCATCTCATTGCCCTCCTAGAAACTGGGAATTTCTATTCTACCCTCCTAGTAGTTTATGAGATCATCCAGTGATCTCAGTTCATCCTCATCACTGAGATTTCTCCCATCCTCAGGCTCACAGATGTGAACCACTTTCTCCTCTGGTTTGTTGAGGTCTTCAGTATGCCTCAACCATCCCTTTAACAACCTTTTCTATCTTTCGGCCACCAATTCCCTGACTGGCCATTTTTCTTTTGTCTTCATGGGCCATTCATATACCCATATTGACCTAGCATTCTACTGCATCTATAATGCCAGAATTTCTATTCTCGCCATGGTCTTGGTGAGTTCATTGTCTCTTGCAGTGTTTTACTGCAACTGGTGGTTCTTATTTCCACCGCGTGCATGGCCTTCAGTAGCCATCTTGCTGCCTTCTGTCTGCCCTCCTAGAAAACCTGTTGTTGTCACTCTACAATCTTGAGTGCTTCCAGCCTCTTCTTACAGTCTTTTGACTTTCTTCTTGACTACTGCGTACCTACGAACAATCACCACAGAGTTCAAATACTCTGTCTTATTCTGCTTCTCTTCTGCAAGATGCCTCTGTTACCTACAGAAGTCAAATCCCACTCTAATACCCCTTTGATGGATATCGGAGTGATCTTTTTTTTTTCCTGCTCCCTCCGTCTGCAATATACAAACAGATTCAAGCTTGGATACCAAACTGATGCAAACCCCGACCCTCGAGCCAAGATCCATGTAGGATCATTCTAAACTTCCCTTGAGTCGAAGTAGCTCCTTTGATTCCCTCTAGAACCTTCAATGAATCCACAAGCCCTTCTGAAACTCCACCTATGCGAACAAGAACTAGGCGCGAGCTTCACCCTCATGCAACCACAACTAGCCTTGGCACAAGCACCTTTTGCAACTCATAATTCATGAGTTTGTGAGTCGAAGACCCTCGACCCTTCCTTCTTCAAACCTTTGATACTTGGGATTGCGATATGGGTATGGCCCTTCTCCTTGGTGCCCTCTACATACAACCATAGGCTAGGGCTAACCGCTAGCACCTATCACTACTTGCAACTTCACAAGTTCAACTATTGAGCCTTTATGATCCTCTTCCATGAAACCCTGAGACACAAACGGTCTGTGATGGGTTCACTCCTTCCATGGTGATGCATGTATGCCACCTGTCACTTGGATCTGGCTTTCCCTTGGCATATGCTATTATGCCACATGTCGACCATGTGACCCACCTATCACACGTGCCACATGTTCTTTTGAGACCTTGGTTCTCGGCTCTTCACGACTTCCACAGTAAAAAATGGATTCCTCCAATCTTCGAACCTCCGATATGTGAGGTATCGAGACGCGAGATCCTACAACTCTCCTTCTTCCCTAATCAATAGTTTATATCTCATCACGATCTCGCGGCTTGGGATTTTGCAGAGCAAAGGCCTCCACCTTCCAGCTCATGATACCCGAATCCATGAGATGATTTTGATCCCTGGTCCTCCAAGTTCCACTGATCACGCCACGTGTCCTCCAAATATGGATGACTCTGATCTCTTCAGGACTTCGCAAGTCATGAAGCTGAAAGACTCCTCCGTTCACCCCTTCAATGTCTGAATCCCCGAAATGTGAGGATCTTGTGACACGTGTCCTCCACAGATGGATGGTCTCGATGTCTTCGAGACTTCACGACCTGTGACCTCTAGTCTCTCGGTCTCCTGTCCTTGGAACCTCCGAAGTTTCAAACCCCAAATCCCGATGCCTCTTCCATTTCGAGACTTTTCAGGTTCTCTTCTCTCTTGACAAGGGTTTAAACCTCATGCTCCTTTCAATAGATCTGATGGATATCGACTGTATGATATAGATCTAATGGCCCANCACATGTCCTCCACAGATGGATGGTCTCGATGTCTTCGAGACTTCACGACCTGTGACCTCTAGTCTCTCGGTCTCCTGTCCTTGGAACCTCCGAAGTTTCAAACCCCAAATCCCGATGCCTCTGCCATTTCGGGACTTTTCAGGTTCTCTTCTCTCTTGACAAGGGTTTAAACCTCATGCTCCTTTCAATAGATCTGATGGATATCGACTGTATGATCTAGATCTAATGGCCCAGATCTACTCTTTTCTGATGTGCTCTCCTGTTGCTTCCTAGACGTGAAATTCAATGGTCTAGATCTTCCTCTCTAGCTCCGAATCAACTACAACTGTAGCTCCCTCCTGAGCTTTTGCTTCTTCCTCCTCCTTGGAATGTTTCCAAAGTATCAAAGGTATCGACCTTTGTTTCTCTGTGAACCCTGTATCCTTGGTCTCGCCTACATTCTTGAAGACACTTTCCCTCCCGAGCTTCAGGTTAGTGAAACCTTGAAGGGTTTCCTCAACTTCCTACACTCCTTGCAGCTATTGCTCTGTGCACAAAGGCACTGTCTCTCCTAAGATTGTTTTTCCTTGAATCTTTAAAGGATTCTTCGACCTTTTCTCTCCTCGCAGAGTCTCTGCGAGAAAAGGTGCTATCTGTACTGAGATTTTCTATTCTCTGCTCTTGCACTTGACAAGCCTTCAGACAGTTCTATCTCAACACTTTACTTAGGTGTTGGCCTGGTGCACTCCTTGTATCAGTCTTTATCCTCTTGAGCTTCAATTTCTCAGACCTCAATGGTCTCTACCCCTTTCTCTCTTTGAAGGGATGGAAATGCCCTATGGAAACTTCCTGCTCAAGCACTCCTTGTTGAGCCTGCAAGGTGTTCAATAACCCTATGAAGGTCTTACCTTGACACTTCTCTTGTTTGAAATCAAAAGAGTTCTTCTATGAACTATTGCACTCACTCAATGCCCTCCTGACAGAGCTTCTACAAAATTTTCAACAATTTTTTCTTCTTTATGAACTCGATATAGAGTTCTCCTATTCAATCTAGTACCTACTCAATGCCCTCCTTGCAGAGCTTCTATAATCCTCAGTGACTCTGATTTCTCAACAAACTCGAAACAGAGTTCTTCTCCTAATGCATCCTGTGCATTTGCTTGATGCCTTCTTGGCAGAGCCTTACAAAATCCTCAGAAATTCTGCCTATCCTTTATGCCCTCCTCTGCACAGTCTTACCTCCAAGGTGTTCAACAACCTTGAGGATTCTCCCTGAGTCAACGACTTCCTCTGGTGCGCCCTCCTGGTACGTCTTTTTCTGAAATTCCATAGAATTCAGAAGTGCACTCCTTGCACTAGCTTGCAGAACCCATAGTGTTCTGTCATGCACTCTTTACATTAAACTGCAAAGAACCCAAACTTGGAATCAAAGAACTCACAAATAGTGAAATCTATCTATCCCTGCAAATACACATCTAACATATATCTACAACATGTCATGAACACATAAAGACATTCATCATCAAACACAGAATAACATGTAGAAAAAACTGCTTTGTTTGTATTAATATGAAATGCCTCCTTTACAAGGTGTTCTTGAGCTCAGAATTTTACAGAGTCTCAACTCCTTCTCTATCTTCTCTATGCTAATGATGCAACAACTACTAACGTAAGATCCAAGATCTTTTACATGAGAGGTATGTTTGAGCTCTTCCCTCCAAGATACCTACCCTATTCAATTACATTAACTTTACATTGAATAGGTTGTCTAGTCCAGATCGGATCTAGATCTAGTCTTACAGCCATTTAAGGATATCTTTAATCTAAAGCCTACGCATAGGAATATCTTCATGGCTCCACGACCTTACATACATTAAATACCCTTAATTCAAATTCAAAATATGAGAGGGGTGATACCTCTCTTGCTTGAATGCGCTGAGTGGGCTGGCTCGTTGGTGCATGGCTAGCTTGGGAGCGATGCTCCTGCATCATATAGTTGATTATGTTGGTATATATTGATGATTCATTGTTGATGAGTAGTTGACACATGATTGGTATATACTTGGTACATGGTTGGATGCACTTGTTTATGGTATAGGTTGATTACAGGTTGTTTGGCATAGGTTGGTGCATGGTTAATGCACTTGTTTATGGTACAGATTGATATCTATTGAGGATTGTCACCTCATATCAGTTGGTGCTAAGGGTGTAAGTTGCATATTGCATTATAGAGTTGGTGCTCTTATAGAGTTGTACTCTATTAAGTTGTTGCTCAAAAACGCCAAGGATTGTAGTCCGTAATAAAAATAAAATTGTACATACATCTTGTGTTCTTTGTGTTCCTTGTGGTGATGACTTGTTGATGATATATTGCGGGTATATGTTGTTTATATGTGTTTAAATTTAAGTAGTTATAAATGATAGCAATGAGTAATGAGTTAATGGTGATTGTTAACTAAGGAGTTTTTGGAAAAATATCCCTACACTATTCACGCACCCCTCTCAGTGTAGTCGGTGTGTCCAACATAGGGTTCTCTTTTTGGTTTTCTTCCAAGATGACATTGTGGATGTATATCTCACACATAAAGTATTTCACTTTTTCTTCCTGTTATCTAAAACATGAAACAAATTCGGAGAAAATGGTGAACTTAATTGGCTTACCTTCTCTAACAGATTTTACCCTTAGCAACAAATAACGCTCCAATAAACACAAGGTCTAATTAGTATCAAGAGACCTGCAATCTATTGCATCAGTATAGACCTCGCAAATTTCTTTGATTTTCTCCAAATATTTATCTAATTGGCCCTATACTTTATTTACCTTCCTTTGGGATCTGGCCAACTCAAAAAAATCTTGTTTTCTGCTATTGACAGGGCCTTAATTTGTTTGACAATTTTTTAATGCTCTGCCATGGCTACCATCTCACTTCTGCACTAAGTCAGGGTCTGTTGGGTTTTCACTAGCTCTGCCTCTAGGCTGTCAATAATGGCACTCTGTTCAGGAGACTGAAATTCTTCCTCAGTCTGAACAATTGTCTCTTCTATGGCTGGGGGATCTGTCTGGGCCTCTGCATCAATTATCTCTAAATGAGAAGGAAAATTTGTAGGAAGTATTTCTTTAGGTTGGGCAACTATTTCTTCTACTACATGAATGTTTTTTTGAGTTTCCATTTCCTCTGTTTCCAAAGGAATCACTTCTTCATTTTGAACAGCTGCTCCCTCTGCTGCTGGAATATCTGTTTGAGTTTCCATCTCTATTGTTTCTTTAGGGGCATGCAACTTTGTTTGTGTTCCAATAGAACTTGTATGGACTATCCTCTTAAGAAGTGGGTTCCTTCCCTGTGTTCTAGGCCTTTTGGATTTCTTCCTTTAATAGGCCTTATCAACTTCCTCCAATTGTTTCCTTAATTCCTTAATTATTTCTTTGAGTCTATCAAATTTATGTTTCAGTACTTTGATTTTTTTATCCCTCTTTCTCAGTATCCTATTTTCCTTTTTCAATTTCTTGATTTTATTGTGGCCTTTTCCTATTGTTTCCTATTTAGGTGGAGTGTCAAAGGTTTCCTCACCTTGGTCAGCTATTTATTGTTCCCTTGTTTCTTTTGTGTGCTTAGACCATTCTACATGGATTTATACCTCAATGTGAGTTTTTGGCTTTGTTGTATCATCGGGGAATGTCATCTCTGTGTTAGGATGGTCCAGGGAAGGATTTGAAGAAGAAGTTGGTGCTTAGTGTTCTTTAGACCTGCTTATGTGTTTGGGAATTGATTTCCCTAAATTCCCCAAAACTTGAGCCATATCTACCTCATAACTTTTGAAGAACTGTTCAGTAAGGTTTTAATGTGATGGATGTGTATTTTTCTGAGTACTTTCTTGTAAGGGTTGTTCTATTTTTTCAATTTCTTGAATATTTTCCTGTAAGGGATGTTCTGCCTGTACCATTTCCTGGGTTTCTCTAGTTTGTTATATCCTTTTACTTCTTCTTCTTTTCACAATGGAATTTTCAGGAACATCAATTGTCCTTTTTCTCTTTTTCTTTGATGTCTTTGCTTGTGAGGTCTGAGTTTCTACCAATTGGATGGGGTCTGCTTCGATTTCAGGCTGAGGTAATGAAATTTCCAATTGGGTATTGTCCCTTCCATCCTAGACTGTGTCAATTTCAGGTTGGGGTAATGGAACTTCCATTTGGGTATTGTCCCTTCCATCATGGAATGTCTCAATTTTAGGCTGGGGTAATGGAACTCTTGTTTGGGCATTGCCTCCTTCTTCCCAAGCCGTCTCAACTCTATATGAGGGGGTTTCTTGGTGTATTTTGGGTTGTTTGATTTGTCGGGGTCTATAAAACTCGAATAAAACACCCCAAGTTATTTGAGTTTGGCTCAGGGCCTTGTTTACTATCAGCTTTACTAGTCCATGGTGGATAATTATAGTGACAAGATCTTTAGCATTCTGATTTCTTGCAACAAATTCATGTAACATGGAATTTAGAAAAAATGGTAAATTGATTACTAACCTCTGTTTGAGTGATTCTAACAATTTGAGGTGGCACGGCCGAACCACATCGTACCTCCCATCACAAGTGATATACCTTTGTATTATTCCTTCCAGCTCCTCCATGGCTCACTGAGAGCTCTGGGGTTGAGTCCCTTTCCATTTTTATCAAGTTCTTCTCCGGGGTCTATGAAATATTCCACAGCCTTTTTGAGAATTGTATACTTCCCGTTGCACTCTATGTCTACACTGGGGAGCCATGTAACCTCTACTATAATTTCCTCAGTGACTAGAATTTGTATGTCTCGGACCATGGAGACTCCTCCCTACAACCTCTGAAAACATGCGAGTGTGATATTCGTGTCATATCCTTGCAACCTATTGAAGTGCCCTATCCACCCCAGATGATGTAAAATCTTTCTTGCCTGCTCGGTTACCTGCAATAATGTGGGCTCTCTGCGTACACTTTGTACACCCATTTTTTCTGTGAGAAGATGAGAACAATTGTCATTCCATGTTGCAGGTTAACTCAACCAGCTTTTGAAACAATAGAAATAGAAAATATCATAGCACAACATTGTGTATAAAAATGTGAATTTTCCTCATTTACTGCACTCATTATAATCTATCGGTAAATGTGCAGAATATCTGCCTCCCCATAAATGGAAATGTTGACCTCGACCGTCAAAATGTAAGAGTGTAATAATGGAAGGAAGTTCATGTGAGGTGGGATGACTTTGTCGCCACCTCTGCTGGGAAAAAAAATCATTAATAACTTTCAAAAATCACTTTAAAAGGAATTATGAACAATCATCACTTTGTGTGGCAAATTCAAATTGACATACCTATGTTCAAAAACGTTTAAAGAAAAATATCTCAGATAATTTTAAATTTTTTCACATGTTTTTAGAAATATTCCACATATCATAACGTTGTTACTTTCCCTTGTTATTAGATATAACCAGAATGATAGCCTCTTTTTTAGAAAAGGAGATCTAGGAACACAATAAAACTTGACGTATTTAAGGTAAACTTCGATACCACAGGTAGAGCCACTGTTGCTAGCATCTGTCCATAGCCTCGA
>JASDQU010790128.1:13024-26393 GCA_032191745.1 Picea mariana | reverse complement strand
TTAACCAGTTCCTGTTTACCTAGAATGAGATCAAACAAGGCCCCTACCACGTGAACAACTGATGATGAATTTTTAACTTTCCTGGCAGGCTTCTTCCCACATAATTCCTTAATTGTCTTTGCATAAATTGGGATGTCTTGCAGAGCCTGCAAGAGTGGGATCTTAACATATAGATTCTTTAGTTCACTTATGATGTCAAATTTAGGATATATAGTTGTTTTTTCTATCATCAACCTTTCGGGGAATGGGGGAGGAGGAGTTACGTCCTCATCAAGATTTTGTTTCTCAACTATGTCCCCCCCCTTCTCTGTTTCTTCCGTTTCACAGTTGAGGGTGTTATTGTTGGCTATATATTATTTTCATTCTCCTTCTCTTGGTGAATGTTACTTTCTTTAGGAGAAATTATACACCCTGACCTCAACCAGAGTTTGTTGCACCCTACAAAGTTGATTTCCCCATCCAAATTCTCAATAATTTGCATGAGTTGGGCTATTCTATTATAAGGATTTGGGTGGGGTTGAGCTGGTAATTGATGGTGCAATTGTGGTTGAGAGTTCTGGGATAAGTGCATTGGAGCTTGCAAAGTGGGCTAAGCTTGAGGAGACATCCCTAGGGGTTGATTGGTCATTCTCGTGGAGCACTACCAATTTTGATTCCAATTGGGGACTTAGGCAACTATGTTAGTCCACTATGAAGGATAGGGGTTGTTGTTTGAATTTTTCCAATATGAGGTAGAGTATTGCGAGTTAGGCCAGGTAGGATTTGTAGCTGGTTGATTTGGCCAAGTGGGATTTGCAGCTAGTTGGTTTGGCCAAGTGGGATTTGTAGCTGGATATTGCTGGGATTGCCAGGTGGGGCTAGCAAATGGTTGGCCCTACCATTTTTTTCCAAAATTTTGCTGCTAATTATATTTTCCAGAAAAGAAAGAAGAGGGATCTTGTAGTGTACCTAGGGGGCATGCTTTCCATTGGTGACATTGAACCATTAGATATAATGGTTCAGTTTCCTCTTCTATTTCTCTAAAGACAAATTTTAATCCTGGAAGCGATAGAAATTTCTCTGTTGCATGATCTTTGGCACAAATGGCGCAAACCCGAACCACATCCAAAGGGCATTCCCTTAGACCATGTTTCTTTCTACATCGGTGGAAAAATATGGCCAAGGTATGTTCTGCTTCTTCTTGTTTCTGTTTAGCCTACAAGACATCCAATTGTGTAGTCAGAGTGCTCAGAATGTCAGTTTTGAAATTTTCTAAAAGATTACTAACTTCTGCTCGGGTAACAGCCCCACTGGTAATGTTTCTATTTTTGGTGAGGGGAGCCCGCATCCCTAAATTGGTCTGTGTACTCCCACACAAGCACCTGATGCATAATTGGACAATGTTATCATAATTTTCTTGATAAATATCACCCTTCCCCATTAAATTCAATATTTCTACCCAGTCATCCTTCATTCCTTTTATCAAAGTGGCTTTAAGTACCTCACCTAGTAATGTACCATAAGGAGATCTTTGCAAATTATATTGAAACCTTTCAACATATTCTTCTAATGTCTCATTTTCCTTTGCAGTCATTTGAAAGATTTCATCTTTTAGATCCTTGGTTCTACAATAATCCTGATATTTCATCAAGAAGGCTTGTTTCATTTCATCCCATGAATTTATAGTTCCTCCTCCTAATTGCATAAACCAGTGCAAATCTTCTCCTTTCAAAGTGGAAGGGAACAACTTCAGTTTTTGGGGTTCATAAGTGTAGTCATAACCTCTACAAAGGACATCAAATTCAAATAAGAATGCATTAGGGTCCTCTGAAATTAATCCATGAAAGGTTGGAAGATTATTTAATGGGATCGCTTTCATGGGGGCATTAACAACTGGATCAACTATTGAATATTCCAAAGTGGAAGTCTGGGCTTGTGGTTGATTTGGTTGTGCCATTTGGTCGAAAATATGCCAAAAATCCTCAGGAATCTCTTGGTCCGGGTGTTTTATTCGAGGCAGTTGATTATCTGGTCTCTTAGGAATTTTAATCGCGATGCCTATATCTGGGATTTCAGATGTTCCTTCTCCTATTAGAATCACATAATATCCAACTTTAGGTGGGTTTTCCTCAACAACTCCATGGGTTTCCCCTTCTCCTTCTTCCAAGTTACAAGAATTTCCCTCGTCTAAAGGGATGAGAGGTGGAATATCTGTGTTTTGAAAACTTTTCTCAATCCCTTCAGTTTTTCTATGAACCTCAACATGAGTTGCAGTTGGTGAATTTGTTTCTTTAGGGATTCAGGTGGATCCTTTTTGAGGTCCAGCCGAGGCTTGAGATTCATATTTTCAGGTGATTTTGTTTATGTAAGTGCTTCTTCGAGGGGCCACTGGGCCTTGGGATTTTGTAGTTTTTGGTGGGGGTTTTGTTTTTTCAAGTTCTTTCTTCTTAGTCATACACACTTCACAAAAATTCTAAGTACCTATGTGACCTCTATGCATCAGTTGAAGGTAGGCACTGCATAATCATTTTACTTATTTCCTACGTAGTTTCTTACCTTCCGTTTTCAATACCTCATCCTCTAGAGATGCAACCTATACTATCTTTAACATTCTCCCCAGCAACGATGCCAAAATGTTGGGCTCTAAAGATGTCCTAAAATAGCCTTAGTTTAACATTAATGTATCAACTCGAGGATTCATCTTTTATTTCAAGAATATCAGCAAAGTCTATGCAGATAGTTGTAGAGGCTAAAATCGTTTAGTTAAATCAAATCTAAGTTTATTGACAATAACGTTCCTCACACATTCATTAAAACTCTAAGGCTAAAATCTATACTCAACATAATTGAAATTTGAGCTATGAATTAAAGGCATTTAACTAAATTGTTGAATTGATCTAACTAAGAAACATTAATTGAATTTATGGAAGTTCTTAATAAATTGATCTATCGATGACTATTTAACTTGTTGGAAAGAAATAACTAAGTACTGTAAATTGATAAGGAACAACAAATGCAAACTTAAGCAAAAGGGGCAGCAAATGCTAATTTAAGAGAAAGGAAAAATGTGTGTTAAAATGAGAGGAACTGTCAAGTCGTAAACTAGAACAATGGAAAATGGAACAACAATCGATAGAATTCAAATGAAACACCTATCTTCCGTAAGCAAACAACATGAAAACATCAACACACTCATGCATTTATCTTAACTATTGCAAAAGAGATTTAAATCAAAGAATTGAAATCAAACCAATACAATTACAAATTGAGACAGTAACTCCTTCAGACTGGCCCCTCGATGCTCAGAAGCACTGCTACTAGAAACTCAGTATGCAAAAATGATGAAAACACCTGAAGCTTCTATTAATTCGATAACTGGTACAACATTTACAAAAAGGCTGATTGTATAGAGCAATTCTGAGTCTTGAATGCTTGGATAAATTTCTTAGATTGTTTTCTATGATTCATTACCCTCTATATATTACAATGATATGGGTAAATTAAGCTATCCCGAGGATCGAGAGATACCGAGGATTGATTTTACTATTTATAAAGTTTACAAAATAGAGAATCAATCTTCCTCAAAACTGCTTTGCACCTAATGTCTTTGACCTCCAATAGCCTACTCATATTCAAAATCTCCTTATCTATCTTGGGTTTAACAATATTTATCCATTCCTGCAATAAAATCAAACAATTCCAACCGAATATTAGGATTTATCTAATATCACTCAATAATATTTCTAGAAGACATTTTAATCATTTTCTATCCTAATTATTCCTAACATAAAATTCAATCAATATTATATCATGAAACATGGGAATAAGGAGGATATTTGTACCTTTTCCTCATCTCAACGCCAGCTAGAAAAGTCACTGGACATATTAATATAAATAGAGTACATTTTATCTCATTTGGATAGTCACTAAGTGCACAAGTATTTTGGAGGGCTGCAGTTTCTGCTGCAACTGCAACTGCAAGGAAGAATAAGGGAATATGGCCATCTCTTGGGTCTTGGTCTATATCTAGCATTATCTTCGTGATTCTCTTGGTGTTTCTTGGTGATTCTCTTGGTGGTTCTTGGTGAAACTCTTGGTGATATTATTGGTGATACTCTTGGTGATATTCTTGCTAAGTATGGTGGAATTATGAGAGAGTAGTGCAGATGCAATTGTTGTAGTTGTGTATGGTACTTGTTTTTTGGATATGGAGACTCTCTCACTTGTGCACTACCCTCGGAGAAGGAGMACTCTACTTGTATTGAGTTGTTGTTGCAATTAGTAGCTAGGGTTTATCTGTTGGTTCTAGTGTAGACTTGCTGAAATTATTCTAAGAAAAGGTTAATGTGCTCGRGGGTGGCATATGTGAATTCCTATGGTTGGGTGAMAATGATGTGACATTGTCTATGGTTAAACAAGCATACCAAAATTTCAACATTATATACCTCATAGGAAAGGTATAGTCGAGGAGTACATACTCTGTTTGGCCCATACATTGCACTTGGATATTGTTTGGATGTTGTCATGCCCAAAAAACGCCATTTARGGCCTCAAAATGACCCCAAAAGTTCAGGACCCAAAAAACTGTAGAAAAAATGCCAAGGTGGAAACCCATGTTTTGAGTCAATGATATAGGTGGGTGGCCAAAAATTTCCACCTGGATCAATTCCACCCATTAGGGAGAAATGGTCTCCATTGCATCAAGTCTCTGGGGAAGCTTTTGCTGAATATGAACCTTGGTGAGCTGCTTGCCTTGGTGAAGAAGTTGCTCTTCTTAGTTTGTTGAAGGTTGTTATGAAACTATTGTTGGAGGGGTTGGATTTGTTTAATCAATCTGGCTGCATGATCTTCTTGAGTGTGGGACGACTATGTTGGTTAACATGTAGCATGAATAACATAAGGGTATTTATCAAAACTTGGTTTGAATGGGCAGTGGAGGGACCCCCATTGGTGTAGTAGGGATATCTTGGTGCTCTTCTACAATATTGTTGATATTATTCTGTTGGATATAAGGGTATTAGGTCGAGGCTACATTGGTTGCAGTTTCCTACTCTGACCACATTGTGAAGAGGCTAAACTTTGTGGTATGAGAGATTACATTGCAACATGTTTTGTCGGCATAATAGTCAGAACTACCTATGGTATCCTGTAGGGATGAACCCCCAGACTAACCATGATGCTCGGGGTCGAGACTCATAAGAAACATGATGCCTCCACATATATGGTTGGCCTAACATAACATCACAAAATTCTAGTGGGGAAACATCACACAATACCTCGTCCTTGAAGGCCTTGATGCCGTACGACAAGTGACTTGCGTAGCCATGCGATGTTGCATGGATGCGGGTGTGGAGTTGTCAGAAAATACAACTGCTTAAAGACCTTTATTGAGATGAGGTTCTTCTGGCTTCCACTCTCAACTATAAAATGCAATGAGGTCCATTTCACCCACATCTATGAATGGATAAGGAGCCCCCCCTCCTCAGGATCATCTGGTTCTTCTGGTTGGATTGTTGTGGTTGCGACAGTATTAGTGGGTTATGCATCAATTATATGTCTCCTTTTATTATTTCCTGAATCAAATTCTAAGTCGAGGCTCGACTCTGTTTCTTTGAGCTAGGCTACAAATGATTGTTTCGAGTGACATTCATTGGTGTTGTGCTAAGGGATTTTTTGGAAGTCGCACCACTTCGCAGTGTCCTTCATCTTCCTGTTTCCCTTCTTTTCCTATGGTTTGGACTGGTTGTCTTGAGGTTGATTTTTTTGTGACTTAGGGATACCTTTACCATACTTTGGTTATTGTGGATTTGTAAAACTAAATTCTCGCTTGTTTTGTTGCTTAAATTTAATCTCAATTTTGAAAACATATCTATAAGAGGATCCTAGTGATGAGATGTCCATAAAATCCATTTCGGTTTGGATGTACCTATGTAGAGCCCCACGGTTTTTCGAAACGAGATGTCACTCAGAGTATTTGATACCCATCTTTGTGCAAAAGGTATGGAAGGTATTTGTGAACTCCAACATTGTTTGGTTCCTATTTTAATGCAATGTGGTCCATCTTATGTACTAGTCATCATAGTTTCCCATAGGATAATAATGCTCCTTGACCGCATCCATAAAAAAATCCCAAGTGGGATCGACCCCAAATATTCCAGACTCCTTTATGGAACTTTGCTCCCAGTAAGTTTCCCACCAATGTTTGACATGGAAGAGAGCCTTAAGAAACGCAAAGGTGATATTTTCTCTGTCAAAACAATTGTGAATAGAGAAATAACCTTCTAGCAAATTTAACCATTTTTCCAAAGCATCCGCATCGATCCAACCTTCAAATACAATAATATCAAAATTAACTTGTACCTTGAATGGGGTAGTGTCTCCAAAATGACTGCTTGACGAAGATGCGCCTATTATTGTTGACAATCGTTGAAGGATTTGGGAAAAAATCTCCAACATCTCATTCCTCTATTGTGCGAGGGATTCCACAAGCAACAACTTGATGGGATCTTTTTCACCCTTGTTCCTCTTCTCCTCTACCATGGGAGGTCTCTTGGGTTGGAGAGGGTGATTGTAGTAAAGAGAAACTAGCTCGAGACCCAACTCTCTATACCCTGACCTCGTCGGGGACATGCACTAAGAAACAACTAGGAGTAGCCTGCTCTGATACCCCTCATCCAAATTATTTTGAGAACAAAAAGAAGGAAAAGATATAAAAATGAAATTTACAGAGATATTACGAGATACACAAAAATATTGCAATAAACACAGAGATATAGTGATGCACAATTTTTTTTAATGAGAGAATGTACAAAAAATGTAAAATTACAGAGTAAATGACTCGCTAGAATGGTGGCATCTTATCTCTGAGAAGAGATGTGATGGCTACGTGCATTCACAAGAAGATAATGATGTTTACAATGAGGCTCTAGAGGCCTTTTTATCATAAAGAAAATATAAAACCCTAACCCCAGAAGATGAAATGCCTAAATTCATGTGGGCCCCGATGGGTTAAGTTGGTACGTCAACTTCACAAGGGTATAACTTTTGCATACAATCTGTGTTTGGGGTATTCTATACCTCGTCGGAAAGATCTAGCTGATGAGTGCATATTTCGTTCAACCTGGTTCTTTCTTTTAACTATTGTCTTGATGTTGTTGTGCCCAAAAAATGTCATTTAGGGCCTCAAATAGCCTCGGAAGTTCAGGACCTGATAAACCATAGAAAATACTACCAAGGTGGAAACCCATATTTTGAGCCAGTGGAATAGGTGGGTGGCCACCAATTTCTGCCTCGATCACGGACATTTTATTGATATTTTCATTGATGACGATGACGATGTCGACTAATGTTGCATAAAATACCCCACACTAATCCCAAAATAATTTTTAAATATTTTTATTATTTGAAAAAGAATTTAAAAAAAAAAGGATCATGATGTCTTTTCTAATTGCTATTCTATTGTGGTGGTGGGACATGAAATATTTTATTATTTATATGGGGATGAACACTTTGTTGACATTTTTATAAATGATAATGGGGTGAGGCCAAATTTATTCTACACTTTAATAAAGATAAGAAATTACTTAGTTTTCTTAAAATTTTATTTTTATACTCAATTTTTTTTAAGAAAAACATTTCCACATCACTTTTAAAAAAATCAGTACAATATTTTTCTTTAAAAAATAATTTTATTAGACTTTAAATTTGAATTTATGGTAATAAAAGTTAATCATTTCAATTGCTTTTAACATGTGAACCTATAAATAATTAGCTGTGAACTACTTATTGTTTTGCCCACATATGTGGCTCAATTTTTTTTTTAAGAAAAACATTTCTACACCACTTTAAAAAAAATTATTACAATATTTTTCTTAAAAAACATAATTTTATTAGATATTAAATTTGAATTAATGCTAATAAAAAGTTAATCATGTCAACTGCTTTCTAATATGTGAATTTAGAAATAATTAGTTGTGAATTATTGATTGTTTGGTTCACAAATTTGACTCATAAAGTTTAGAGAAGTATACATACCCTAATTCCCTCTAGATTTGAACTTATAACCTTTTAAGAGAAAACACATGTTCTTAATCCTTATGCCCTCTCATTTTATAAACCATTACTAAGATAACAAATTTCTAATATAACAAATTTATAAACCATTACTAGAATTTGAACTTATAACCTCTAAACACATGTTATTAATCATTAAACCCTCTTATCCTCATCATTAAACCATTACTAATATAACAAATTTATAAAACTTACTCTATAATAAAAATAAATCAAAAAACTATTACTAATGATGTAATGCTTACTCTGTAATAAAAATATTCCATGCACTCAAACTTGTCTTTTGGACGGTTCCACCGCTGAATATTGCACGTATCTTTGTGTGTCTCAAGATGCGACTCTGCACTGTGGAGATTGAAAATACAACAGCTAACTTGCATCATCGCTCTTATAATCATTATTCGTTATATCTACTACGCCGACCTACATCCCGTCCGTTAAAGTAATCTGGATTCACATGTTTGTACCTGTGCGTGGCCCCGTGAAAGTGCAGCCAGATGCCCCGCATAAACGTACGAGGAAGATGCGGACTTTTATGATCAGAATCTCTATCTTCACCTTCTTCTCGTGAGGCTACCGAATTGCAATTTGTAATTATCGGATACAGCCGATGAATGCAGCACACAAAGAACAGAAGATCATGTCCTTGCCCTTCTCCATATGGGTAGCGCCAAAAGCTTCTTGGCAGCTTCTTCTTACCTGTTCTGATTCTAAGTCAAGGAGCCAATTAGTATTTGCTTTAGAAAATTAGGGTTTACAATGACATGAAATCATTTTGTTCGTCATAGGTTTAGGTTTAGGTTTTCTCCTCCAGATTCTTTAGATTTATTTACGCCATATCCAAAATCCTCGGTCTGTCTTGTCTCAAAGGTAGAGATCTCCATAGCAGAAAAAAACTCAAATCAGGAAAAAAGAACAGAAGATCATGTCCTTGCCCTTCTTCATATGGGTAGCGCCAACAGCTTCTTGGCAGCTTCTTCTGACCTGTTCCGATTCTAGGTCAAAGAGCCAATTAGTATTTGCTTTAGAAAATTAGGGTTTATAATGACATGAAATCATTTTGTTCGTCATAGGTTTAGGTTTAGGTTTAGGTTTTCTCCTCCAGATCCTTTAGATTTCGTCTGTCTTGTCTCAAAGGTAGAGATCTCCATAGCAGAAAAAAACTCAAATCAGGAACAGAGAACAGAAGATCATTTCCTTGCCCTTCTCCATATGGGTAGCGCCAACAGCTTCTTGGCAGCTTCTTCCGACCTGTTCCGATTCTAAGTCAAGGAGCCAATTAGTATTTGCTTTAGAAAATTAGGGCTTACAATGACATGAAATCATTTTGTTCGTCATAGGTTTAGGTTTAGGTTTAGGTTTTCTCCTCCAGATTCTTTAGATTTATTTACCTCATATCCAAAATCCTCGGTCTGTCTTGTCTCAAAGGATGAGATCTCCATAGCAGAAAAAAACTCAAATCAGAAAAAGTAAAGGATGGATCTTAAGTTCTGGAATCCTGGATTACTGAAGCGACTGTAGGTATTTAAATATGATGACTAGAATTCCAAACAGAAAACTAAGGATTGTTTACCTTAAAATTTAAACACCTCTCAACTGATGTGGGATTTAAGATCAGAATCGAGATTCAGTAACAGTCCGCTGCAGTGGGAAAGAGCATATTGTCAAGTAAGTCATGACGACGAAGTCGCAAATTTTTGAAAGTGCCAAAGTGTTGTACTGTACGCTATCAAACTTTCTTTGTTAGTACAGATCATGGATCTCACACTTCGGCGATTCTCAAATGATGTCGCTCGGAGATTCAAGGGACCAACTTCCATGACTAGATTGCCAGATGAGATCGCCATATGTAAAATCATTTTGCAGAAGATTATGCGATTTTCACCATCATCAAATGGTTTAAAAAGAATAAAATAGGTTTTATTTTTTATTTATTTTTATCATTCATTGTTATGACCATAGATGAAATGACATGAAATCAAAGTGTGTGCCTCTCGCACGTATAATAGGTAACTGTCTTTTTACTCTAACTCGAGTAAGAGGAATGAAAATGTTACTTACATTAGACTTTTTAAGATAGGTGGCCAGTTTTTCACTAATGCCAGAGTATAACCATCAGTATTTTGAAGCCTCCTGTAGTCTCCAAATTAAACTCTCCCACAAGTCTACTAAATAATGTCTCAAATTAATCACTCATATGTAGAAATTCATTTCTCTAACGATTAACCCATAAACATAATTCTCATATGACGAAAAGCTATTTATACATGTTATTGTTAATCAGATATGAATGTTAACAGGGCTAAATAAAATTTTTGATATATTCAATTCAAATTAATTAAATTAATTCATTAACTTTTCCCAAAAATACATAATATTATAAAATAAATAATTAATTCAAACTGATTAAATTAACTCACTAAATTTTAATAATATATATAATTTATTATAAAAAATTTGTAAAATTGATCATTAATTAAGAATATTTTGTAACCATGTATGTGATGATGTTCTTTACATTGCCACCATTTATAACCCCTCTTGGATGAGTGTGAATTCTTTGTCTAATATATGTATCAGTGTTTCTCCCTTATTTATGATAAAGTTTTATTTATTGTAAAATTTAGTTTCTCATTCTAATACTTTGTAGTTTTGATTTAGAATATAATTTTTAATTAAGATAAAAAGATATTAAAATGAAAATACAATTTTAGAAAGAAGAAGAAAAAAGTGTTAATGAGGTTAATAGAAAGATCATTAATTTAAATAAAATATATTATATTTATTCAAAATTAACTCTAACTATATTATTAATACATTATCTTATATATATATATATATATATTAAAAGTTAAACACAATTATATCATTTTGTTTTATATATATTTATTTATTAAAAATTAAATACAATTATATCATTAATGCATCCTTGTACATATACATAAGTAGTGATTTTCTATGTGTATGTGTGTGAAAAAGCATGTTATCAAATTTAAAACTGTAAGTGAGTCCACTTTTGTTATCTTCAACGTATAAATTTGAGATAATTCCAACCAAAAATGTGTTTTTATAGTCACATTTCACATTTAAAATATGTTATCAAATTTAAACTCGAAAGTAGTTCAACTAACGTTTTCAGTGTAATTTTGAGGTAATTCCATGGAAAGAGGTGTTTTTAGAGTCACGTGTCTTGGGAAGAAATTAATTAATTAATAATTAATTTATCACATCCAAACAATAATATTGATAATTATATAGGTTTCCAATTATTTAATAGTGAGAATTGTGCTCATACTATGATTCATGAATTTTAAAAGAAATTATTAGGGTTTGAGTTACTAGGTTTGCTTAATTTATTACTTCATGGTATGCATCATCCATCCTTGTTATATCAAACCTAAAAATGGTAATTATATCTTACTCATAGGTCCAAGATTTTCTTTGTAGGGTCTATGTGGTGGTATGGGGCCTTGTTCATAGCCTATGAATCTTAGAAATATCTATTAGGGACTAAGGCCCTATTTTTTAGCTCAAGATCATGGTTTAAGTCATGAAACCCATCTCTATTATGTCAAAAGTTGAAATGGTGGGAATATCTCACTTGCGAGATGATTCCCTTAATATGTGTTGCTGATGGTTTATTTCTCTATCTATGCTCCAAGACCCTTAAAAGAAATTGTTATGGTCTAAATCCCTAAGTTTTTCTTTTCATTTTGTCATGGGTCCCAATACCCACCCTTAGTGTGCCTATTATGATCCTTAACCCTTAAAATTGAATCATAAACAAGATATTGAGAATGTTCAATACTTTATTTACTAAAATAATATTAAACTAGGCCAACATTATACAATGATCATTTTATGGAAGGAATCCACTCTTGTTCACTTGTCTCTTAAGGTAGATCAAAGGGTGACTGCAACCTAATGATGGTCTCTCATGATGCGTTAGTGGCAATGCAAACCTAACAATTTGTTAACTTGGAGGGATTATTCAAGGTACTTTTACAATGAATTTGAATATTCTGTAAGAAGATGAAATGTAGGAAGTTGAATTATATTTTCGAATATACAACTTTTGTTCATATACATTGTGAATAACTAGGTAAAATTTGATTTTTAATAAAAGTGGTATCTTATTTTTCCAACAAAATATAAGGTATATGTTTTAGTTTGTGCAAGTGTTGAGTGTATTAATGATGAAATTTCATTCCAAAAACGTGTATACTTGTAGAGAACCTATTTTTTTTGTGTCGTGTATTTTTTGGAAATTTTTAATATTAATTATATATATATATATATATATTTAAATTATCAAAGTCAACATATGCATGAAATTAAATTTTATTTTGTTCGAGCGGGCTAAAAGGGTCCTAAAATGATCAAAACAATTCTTTTATTTTTTTAGATCGTACGTATCGGTCTCATCTTATTCCACATATAACTCATTTGAGAAATGGTTAAGCCGAGAAAACATTATAGTAAAAATAAGAGAAGTGTGTATTCTAGGATTTTGATACATGTGAATACAAAAATAGATTAAAAATAGTAAACAACAACAATTTAAAAAAAAATTAAATATTTGAAATCTGCATATCTAACTCTATCTATGTCTATAATTTCGTCAACAACTGAATTGTGTAACCTATAGAAACATAATGTCAAAGACAAAGATATATTGGGGTATTCACAAAAATGGAGGTTTTTATGAATTTGTAGACTGAACCAGTAGGTTTGTCATCCTGAACCTAAGTCTTAGCCATCCAAGTCAACATACACCTTGTCAATCCTATCAAAAAAATTTGAATTAAAAAAATCATGCACATGCTCCAAGAACACGCGCGTGCTCGTAAAAATCATTTCCTTCCTTCTCTATATTTGTCCTCCCTCTCCCACATCTACCTCCCCTCTCTATATCACTCTTAGTCTCCCTCTCTACCCCCCCTGTCTTTCTCCCTTTCTCTCCCTCACACTCCTATACATGGTAAGAACTAGACATGAAAATATTTAGACATCACAAGGAATTATAATACCCAGAGCTAGACCTTACAATGATATGACTCATACTCTCACACCCACTCCCTCTCTATTGCCACCCCCCCTGTTACATTCCCTCTCTCCCTCTCTCTCTATGCCCCTTTTTCCCTCACTCCCCTCTCTCTTCCACCTCTATTGCACCCTTTCTCTCTCTTGTCATTGTTAGTCTCAGTCTCAGTCTCTATGTCCCTCTTTCAATCTCTATTGCCCCTCTTTGTCTCCCTTTGTATTTCACCCTTCCTCTCATTCTATCGCTACCCCCCTTCTATGTCTCCCTCTCTGC
>JASDQU010790127.1:46215-71281 GCA_032191745.1 Picea mariana | reverse complement strand
TATATATATTTATATATATATTATCACAAGTATCGATTAGACCTAGTTTTTATTTTCCTAGGCTGGGCAACATTTTATTAGGGAAGTTGTTTTAAATATTTATCATCACATTATTTGTTCTAAGGACATCAAGGTTTATTCACTCATTAGTTAACAACGTGACTTTCCCTTCAAGACAGACCAGGTGCTCCAAGGGTGCAACTCGCCTCATTATGTTTCCCTTGCACGATGTTCCCTTCAGGATGCACTACGTGCTTCGAGGGTGCCACTCGCCTTGTTTTGTTTTTCTTGCGGGATGTGCCCTTTAGGATGCACTACTTTCTCCAAGGGTGACACTCTCCTCTTTCCATTTTTATTGCGCGATGTTCCCTTCAGGACGCACTATGCGATCCAAGGGTGACACTCTACTCTTGACTGACTTGGTAGACATAAAAAACCCTTGGATTCAATACTCCACCAGGTGATCTTGTGGGAGACGAAGGGGCTCTAAGGAATAAGGCCCCAGCCTTATTGTGCACCCCTTAGAATCATTGTGAGCGATTGTCGTAGGCTTCCCTCACAACATCGTGGGTCTTCTCGAGATAGGTAGTCGTTAACCTACAATTAAAGCCACAACAAGAGTGCTAGTAGGTTGTGGTAGGGCTATTGTTCACACCTCTCCGTCAATGTCTCTGGTTATCATGTGTAACCCCTCTACTGCACATGTGAGTCTAGTTGGCAAGCTATCGTCAGCCTGCATCATCAACGAATCATGTCAGAAATAAAATCCATAATCATAACATCTAAAAAGATGCACATAAGTCATATATATACAACAATCAAACCCCAATAGTCCACTCCCTGACTCGATCCGGAGTCCAAGGGGTTTCATCGATGCCTTCACATCCTCGAGGTCCAAAATCTTGGACACTCAAGAGAACCTAGTCAATAGCGTCTGTCTATGTCAATACAAAAAAATAACATGTCATCATATCCATAATGCCTCATAATCATAATCAAATTCCCAATAGTATAATAATCCAGATCACTTGCAAGAAAGTGTCCTAAAACATTAAGTTCTCTCAGTGCGTGCAAGAGAGGGATGCTACATACACCCCCTCTTGGTCTAAATTTTTTTCCAAAGTTTCACAGTATATAAAGTGCCAAATCAATGTGTATCATAGTCTCATAAGTCTATATATAAAAAAAAATAGAAATTTTTGGTGCATATCATATGCATCCTCCTAGGTCGTTAAGTGCGGACTATAGTTGTCCCATTGGACCTTGACCTGATATATTGTTCTACATCATAGTTGTTGAATGAGATGGTCTAGGATGTGGATCGGCTCATCCGTGATGACACCCTCATCCGATACCTACAAGGAAATCATGTCAATAACCTGTGTAGGATCACTAATATAATGTCTCAAAATAGATACGTGAAACATGTCGTGCATACGCCTCAAGAATCAAGAAAGGATAGTTGATAGGCCATGGGCCCCTTCCTCTCCACAATATCAAAAGGTCCCATGAACCTAGGAGAGATTTTAGCCCCTTTTCCAAACTTGATCGAAATCTAATGCAGTTTCAACCACAAAAATACTCGATCGCCACATCATAACTACGGTCGACACGACGCACATCGACATAACTCTTCTGTTGATCCCGCGCTTCCTTTATCCTTTGTCTTAAGGTTTTCATTTAATCTTCCATTTCTTGGATCGCTTCTGGTCCCACTAGGACCCTGTCCTCAAGCCGATCCCAAATCAAAGGCATCTGACATGGTCACCCATCAAGAAACTTTAAGGGCACCATATTAATGGTTCTTTGGTATTTTTTTTTATAAGTGAATTCTAATAGTTGAAAGAATTCTTCCCAATTCTTCTGTTGGTCCATCACATACATGCACAACATGTCTTCGAAGGGTTATTTCATTCATTTCGTTTTCCCTTCAGTCTTCAGGTGATATGCAGTACTAAATTTAAGTTGGGTCCCCAATACCTCTTGGAAACTAGTCCAAAATCATCTAGTAAACATTGATCCTCGATTGGATATATTCCTCTCAGGTACGCCATTCAACGTCACAATCTCATCGAAGAAAACTTTAGCTATGTCAGGTGTCGGATATGTCGTATGCACAAGAATAAAATGAGCACTCTTCGTCAGAATGCAACTACCACAAAAATCGAGTCATGTCTCCTCGTCATCAGTGGAAATCCAATAATGAAATCCATCGAATCGCCCTCCCAATTTGAATCAGGAATAGTTTGGCTGTAGTAATCCTGTTGGATGTCTATGTTAAGAATTCACCTGCTGACATTCTAGACATCTTGCCACATAGTTGACTATGTTTTCCTTCATTCCTTTCTAGAATAATAAGGGTTTTAAGGTCTTCCTTCACATTCGTCACTCAAGGCTGAGCCATGTATACTTCTCTGTGAGGTTCGTTTAGGATCAAACTTCTCAACTCGTCATCTGGTGGTATGTGAATTTCAATTTTTAAATCTCAATAATCCATCGTCATCAAACGTAAATCCTTCAATTCTTGGTGCCATAATTGTGGTTTGTTTGATAAAATCCTTGACCTCCTTGTACTAGTCATCGTCGCATTGTAAAGTTAGAATATTTTTATGTAGATTCGTCTGAAGAGGCAACACCCAAAGGATACCTGGTCTCCGACTCAAATCATATTCCACTCGATTCATTGTTCCCTTTATGTAAGTAATCTCAAAATTATTCTCGCTAAGCAATTCCAACCAACGTTGTTGTCGCGTGTTCAGGTTGCTTTGCATAAAGATGTGTTGTAGTCCAAAGTGGTCCATTTTTAGTTCAAAATTTCATCCAATAAGGTAGTGTCTCCAAAGTCTCAAGGCATAAATAATGGCTAACAACTCCAAATCCTTCCTCGCATATTTCTCCTCATGCCTTCCCAATTTCCTCGAGATGTAAGAGATCACTTGACCGTCTTGCATCAAGACTGCTCCTAAGCATTCCTTGGATGCATCAGTGCATAACAAGAATTCTGTGTCCATGTCAGGGACCTTTAGTAATGGTGTAGTTGTCAACAACTTCTTGAGAATTCGAAATTCTTTCGCGCATTTCTCGGTCCAAACAAACTTCTTGTTATTCTTATGCAAATCCATGATTCGATTTGCTATCTTCAAAAATCCCTCTATGAACCGTTGATGGTATCCTACTAAACCCATGAAGCTATGCACTTACAGGACATTCATCAGAGCAGGATATTCCATAATAGCCTCGACCTTTGTTGGATCCATGATGATACCTTTGTTGGAGATGACATGCCCTAAGTAGTGAATCTTTGATTGATAAAACGAGCATTTGGACAAATTTCTCTACAATTTGTGCTCTCACAGAAAGTATAGTACGAAGCACAAGTGCTCGTCATGCTCCTCCGTCATCCGAGAGTAAATCATAATATCGTCAATGAATACTTGGATGAACTTGTCCAAGTACTCATAGAACACCTCAATCATCAAACTCATAAATAACCCTGGGGAATTTGTCAGTCCAAACGGTAAAACAATAAACTTTTGATGTCCAAACCTCATCTTAAAGGTGGTATTAGGTATGTCATTCTCCTTGATCCATAAATGGTGATACCCTGATCGCAAATCGATCTTGGAAAACACCGTCACACCCTTCATCTGATCTAATAGATCATCAATCCTTGGCATTGGATATTGATTCATGATCGTTGCCTTTTTCAATTGACGTTAGTAAATACAAAGTCTCCATGACCCATCCTTATTTCATATGAAAATAATAGGTGCACCCCACGGTGACACACTCAGACATATAAGTCCCAGGTCTAGCAACTCCTTCATTTCCATTCTCAACTCTTGTAACTCCAGGGTCAACATCTGATAAGGAGTTCTAGCTATCGGTTCAATCCCCAGTTTTAGGTCTATGGTAAACTCCAATTCCCTCTCTGATGGCATCCCAGGTAACTCCTCTGGGAAGACCTCTGCAAACTCTCTCACCACAGGTAGGTGTTCTAGAGCTTTCTCCACTCCTTTTTCATTCAACGCAAGGATCGCATAAGCCTTACATCCCTTTTGCATGCTCTTCCATAACTTCAAGGAAGAGATAAAACTCAGGGAAACTCCCTGGTTCTAACCTACAATCACACATCTCTATCCCTCATCATCGACCAAGCTCAACTGTTTCATCTTACAGTTGAGTATCGCCTCATGCGATTCCAACCAGTCCATTCTGATCACGATGTCATAAGATCCTAAGATCGTGATGTACAAGTTGGTCCTGGTGACAAACTCTCCTAGGCTAAGGGTAAAACCCATAACCTTTCCTCTAACCTTCTATTTGGCTCCCGAATAAATCTCTACAAAGCTAAACTCATCCTTCTCGACTACCTTCACCTTAATCCTTTTTAGTGTTGCACCAAAAATGAAACTCTTAGTAGCACTGAGATCCATCAAAATACTAACATTCTGGTCAGCGACGATACCTGATGTCTTCAGCACAATCGACTGGTGCTCGTCCTGACAGTTATTCACCATTGCATGAATCCAATGGGCATTTCCCAAATCTCCCACGGTAGTGGGTCTGATTGATCTGGATGCTCTAGTCCTATCCACTCGGTAGTCCCACTGGTATTGTGGTTCCCTACAAGTTCAACACCCCTTCTTCAGTCCATTACTCCTGGTACCTGAAGTAGAAGCTGATAGCCCACCGGCTTGGAATCCTGGTCTGTTTTGCTGAACAGGCCTAAATTGTTGTTTTTGTAGTCTATGCTGTTATTGTTGTTATGGTCACTGATAAGGTCTCCACTGCTGAGGCTCTGGTCACTGAGGTGTAGTGAAAGTCGATCCTCTCTAGAAGCCATGATACCTAGGAGTCTGTCTAGTTGGGGTTTGATGTTCCTACACACCAGATGACACCTGCCCTACTCATCTTGTTGGAGTCCTACTCTGACCCCCACTGATAAGATCCTCCACTACTATGAGGGCCTTTTGGACGACATCATGCAAGTTTTGAGGCATCATAATCCTAACCTTTGCACGTATGCTGACATTAAGGCCAAACAAGAACTTGTTGACATTAAGTTTCTCAGTATTAAGGTGCAGAGCACACCGAAGAAGCTTCAAATGAGCCTCGTACTCAGGCACTGTGCAACTTCCTTGTCATAAGGCGTCGAAATCGTTGAGATGACACTCAATGAATTCCTCTGAAAGATACGTCTCCTAGAACTGTTCCTCGAACAATTCCCATGACACGTCATCAATGACCATGTTCAAATGTGGCAGGAGTGTCTTCCGCCATAGAGGAGCGCTCCCCTTCAATTGAAATACCACCATGTGGACCTTCATACTGGAGGTTGTAATCACGAAGCGTGAAGCACAATGCCTTGTTATACAGCCATGCCTCGATGACACAGTTGTGCCCGACACTCGTGGAATCAAGAACTCAACTCTCTTGAGTTCTTGGTGGATGCTAACGGTACTAGCTAGGGTGTGTTGTGGACCCTTAGGGGTATAGGTGCCCTGGCCTCATCTCAGTATTGATGGTCAATCAAGGCCCTTGACATTACCTAGAAGGGACTTGTTAGACCATCAGCATCCCTTACAACAAGCAAATCCAGTGCAAGGACTTGTTCTTCCCCTTGGGGGATCGACTTCGAGGGTGCGGGAACTTCTGGATGCGTTGCACCTCCTTCCACGACACCATGTTGTGAACCTCTGAGGCATCCTCTAAATGTGATCACTACATGGACACGTTAAGGTTTTTTTAATTAATGCAATGATTAATACTCACGTGTTTACTGCAGTGGAAAGCCTGACAATCCACAATCATAGGGTCGAACTGGCTCTGATACCATATGTAACGACCCCATCATTATGACTACAAGCGATTCGATGCAAAAGAAAATTTATTTTTTTTTTTTTAATTTTTGGAAGGAAAGCTACGACGACAGCTATTAAACAACACAACTTGATGAGGACACAACGCATGCAGATCAGGAAACAGACCACAACAACTTAGAACACTAGCACATCAGGCAACGAGATGCAACATGCGATAATGAAAAGATAGATAAAATGACTACCCCCTCGACACAAGCAAGATAGTGCCTACAATCTAAAGGACAACACCAACAACCCAAAACAACGACTTGATGACCAATAACTAGGAAACCTCTACGACACACAAAACCAAATGCAATGAGGCGTTATAGAACCAAGTACCAACATCCCAAACAATGATAAAACACCCACATTGGGAAGCACCAAACTCAGGCCAGGTTAGTATTCTCCTCTATTCATCAGGGCGTGCAATGATCCCCTCAACAGGAATCATGTCATCTCAAGCTGATAGGCGTGATGGTAACCTTAGCGTAACTTAACACATCCAGACCAATAACCTAAGAAAATTTTCAATGCACTAGGAGACTGAAATAACCGACAAGAACACGACACCCATTCCCCCAAGCAACAAGTCAACAAGACGCGAAAAGACATCACTCACAACTAAATTGCATAACTAACCAAAGGATTTATGGTTCCTACAAGGCGACCAGTGTGGGGATGACTATGATCAACCTCCTCTTACATTTCGACTTAAGGCACAAGATATATAAGGAAGATAAATATAGAGGTAGGGTCTTGATCTAAATAAAGAGGTATAAACATTATAGCTAAAATAAAATCTAAGGGAGATTGGAACAAATCAAGCACCACTTTAAACTTACTAGCTTCTTTCCCAACTTTAAGCTTTATGATGATCTTTTGTAAATAAAAAGTTCAATTACCTAAAGTTTCTTATTGAAAACACCCCTCTTAAATTTTTATTTACGAACCCCCACACAATTCTCAACTTCTTACTAGAATTTAAAGTTACAAACCCACACACAGAAAGATACAATTTCTTACTACCAATTAATATTATCTGCCCATAATTTAGACTAAAGAACTCACACGCACAAAGGTAAAATTCTTATTAGCAATTAATATTATCTGCACACAATTAGACTAAATAATTTGGGATCGTAGATACCGAGGGTTTTGAATGACTATTGACACTACTACAACAGAGAAGAATAACAAATAGAAAGCCTAAGGAGATAAAGAAACTTTGTAAGGTATCTGCTAAGAAGGCGATGAAAGAAATGGGGTGTGGGATTCACTGCCACCCGGTTCCATCCTTACTTAAAACTCGAAGACCGCCCACCTCATCTTCATGCAGTGTCGTAAAGCTACTCCTATCTGTATGAGGTTGAAGAGTCAAAAGATCCAAAGGACGTGCAGGGATGGTATCTATGTCTATCATTAAAAATGAAGGATATACCAGATCGTTGTTTGTGTTTTAAAATTTGCAGACACACTCTAATCATATTAAATTCCCAGCCACAATCACTGTAGTTAAATTCACAGTCATAGAATTAAAATGGAAGCGGACACATAGTAATTTAAAATTCATCGACACACTCTGATCATATTAAATTCATAGACACAATCACTGTAATTAAATTCCCAGTCACATAATTAAAATGGACGTAGACACGTTGTAATTTAAAATTTGCAGACACACCCTGATCATATTAAATTTTCTATCATCTCTATAAAATGTTGTCAACATATATATATATATATATAATCATTGTTATAGATAAAATGTTCTCTCACATATAAATAAAAATTGTTCTTCTCATAACTCTGTAACTCATTGATATAAACCGTTGTCAAGTGAACATAACAATGTTGTCTTCTACACAACACAAATTCGTTGTCCTTTAAAGGATCAGTTGTATAGTGTGCAACGATGTAATATAAATATAAACATATAGTTTATCAGGTTACATAATCTACTGTCACGCATTATAAATATTAACTCTCTGTCACCCATTAAAGATAAATTCACTATCATTTGAATCACACTAACATATCTCTGTCTCCCAGTAGATGTAAAATCATTGTTAATAAAATTAAATTCGTTATCCAAGGAAAATGCGGAGTAATCAAAGATTTTTCTATCACAACATAGACAATAAAATCACTGTCACAATGTTAAAAACGTAGGTATGAAGTCAATGCAGAAAAAAAAGGAAGGGATGATCAATCAAGTGAAGAAATTATAAAAGGCAGAGATTATCAATAATAAAGTGTTGGCAAAGGTAAATCATTGTTGACATTTACAAAGTTGAACTCATAGATTTAACAGCAGCATGGACACTTGCAGGAGATGGGCCAAAGGCAGAGTAAACTTCATCATCAAAAGTAATAAATCATCGAGTTAATTGGCAAACCAGAAGTATAAAAATAAATCACATAGTAAATTCGCCAGTAAAAGTATCAATGCAGAGATCAAAACGTAGAGGATCATAAGAAGTTCGTCGAGGGAAAGGATAAACAATCGCAGACATAACCAATCGCAACAAGGCGCAAGACAATCAGTCAACCATGAACAATCAACAGGGGTAGACAACTGGGAAAACTATCCTTCGCTCATCATCCACGCAGAGAAAAGAAGGGCATTAGAATCTATAGGTCGCTGTGCAACGAAGTGATGACCATCAATTCATCTCCTGACCGACTTCTCAGGTGTGGACTAATGAACTAGCGATGATGGAGAAGTAAAAAGAACAACCCATCACAACAAAACGATAAAACCAGTCGGATAGTCACAACATTCGGGAATCAAAAGCCAAGGGAATCAAGTCAAACATCGAGCTTAAGGCTATGGAGAAATTTAAGTTCTCGGTTGAAATCCTAAGTCAACATTTTCTTTACCCAATTAAAAATACAGAAATGAAAGTGTAAGGTATAATAATAATCTACCATGCAAAATAAAAGTAAGCGTAACGTAGCCCAAGTCATCTTCTTTGAGTCATTGTCTCGCGCACTGCATGCAGCTCCCGTCTGCTGACTGATGAGACTTCACCGGTACCTCTCAGCCAATGCGAGGGGTACTCTTCTTTCCTCGTATCCCCTTGATCTGCAAAGGGGCCACACACACTAAACTAGAGAACAACTAGCTCCAAGCTTGCCTCGCAAGGCCGAGCTACCACTCCTCACTGTGATGGGTATCCAAACTCCCACAAGCTAAGTTAGTCAAGTCTATAATTCTGCAGTGTAACGTTATGCATCACAGAATCGATCCATCCTCCTCCTCCTTCTCCCTTCTTTATATAGAGTTGATCAGTCATTTTATTTCCCAAATTCACATTTAATTTAATTCCCAATGTTTGATTCAGAAACTTCCTCCTCGTACATGTGTCACCCATCCCCTTCATTGTACTGGAAATTAATTTCATTAATTAATTAATTACTCCTATTTCCCTCACCCACCTAAAAGCATTCCTAGAATCGCTCCTAGGTGTCCTCATATTCCCTTACACATTTTAAAGACTTACCCCTTACTAATTTACTAGTTGAGTTTAATTTAAAAAGTTCTTAAATGCTAGATACCTTACTAAGTTAGTCATTTTGTTTTTTCCTTATGTTTCCCTTTCTCCTCATGTTTCCCCCTTTTTCCTTAGTTTCCTAATTCTTTTAGATTTCCCTCTTTCCCTTTTCATTTAAAACTCAAATTGGCAAGTGTAGAAAATTACCTTTTTCCCCTTTTCCTTTTAATTAATAAATTTTGATTAGCATATGTGACAAAACAATTATTTTCCCTTTTGCTCCCTTTTTAATTTTATCCCCCAAAAGATTTTTATAAATTAACTGAATTCCTTAACCCCTTCTCATCACATGATTAATGGTTATTATTATTGTTATTTATTTATTTTTATTTTTATTTTTATATAAACATATATATTTTTTATCACAAGTATCGCTTAGAGCTAGATTTTATTTTCCTAGGCTGGGCGACATTTTATTAGGGAAGTTGTTTTAAATATTTATCATCATATTATTTGTTCTAAGGCCATCTAGGTTTATTCACTCATTAGTTAAAAATGCGACGTGCCCTTCAGGACAGACTAGGTGCTCCAAGGGTGTCGCTCACCTCATTTTGTTTCCCTTGCACGACATGCCCTTCAGGATGCACTATGTTCTCCAAGGGTGTCACTTGCCTCTTTCCATTTTTCTTGCACGACATGCCTTTCAGGACACACTACATGCTCTAAGGGTGCCACTCGCCTCTTGACTTACTTGGTAGACATAAAAAAACCCTGGAGTCAATACTCCACCAGGTGATCTTGTGGGAGACTAAGGGAATCTAAGGAATAAGGCCCCAACCTTATTCCTTTCCCATTAGAATCATTGTGAGGGAGAGTGCTAGTAGGTTGTGGCAAGGTTGTTGTCCACACCTCTCCCTCAATGTCTTTGGTTATCATGCCTGACCCCTCTACTCCACATGTGAGTCTGGTCGGCAAGCTATCGTCAGCCTGCATCATCAACAAATCATGTCAAAAATAAAATCCATAATCATAACATCTAATCAGATGCACATAAGTCATATATATGCAACAGTCAAACCCTGATAGTCCACTCCCTAACTCGATCTGGAGTCCAAGGGGTTTCATCAATGCCTTTGCATCCTCGAGGTCCAAAATCCTGCACACTCAAGAGAACCTATTCAATGACACTTTTCTATGTCAATACAAAAAAATAACATGCCATCATATCCATAATGTTGCATAATCATAATCAAAGGCCCAATAGTATAATAATCTAGATCACTTGCAAGCAAGTATCCTAAAAAAATAATTTCTCTCAGTGCGCGCAAGAGCGGGATGTTACACCCTCAAATTAAAGAGTAAAGAAAGAAAATTCCTTTTCTATATGTTTCAATTATAATTATATTTCTCCACTAATTCTCTATATAACTCAATTAGAACAAATAGATCCACTATAAATTTTAACAAAAAATAAGGATTCCTTCAAAACATTTATCATAATACATTTATATTCCTCTTGGAGGAGTGGAAATAGATCTATATATTAGTGGAGGCTTATGAATAAAATGAGTAAGGTCATCTATAACATAGGAAAGTGTCAATGGAAAAGCTACCTTATATAGCCATTTTGAATAGGAGGTTATGTAACAAAGGTAACTATAAAAATAAATGGTCTTCTATAAGTTCAACAAAAACACCAAATTTTCACTGTAAGCCATTGTAAGCCACTTCAACTTAACTATTAATCAACCAACATTGGTTGGTAGATTAACAGGTGGTCCATGGAGTAACAAATAAAGATATGAAGTCTGAAATGGGGTTCACACATAAGCTCTGTGAACAAATCACGCTTTTATAGCTAGGAAAACAATTTTCTATAGATTTTTAAAGCATCGAGGTAGTTGAAATAGAGTTTTATATGAGGTCATCTTCAATAACTAATTAATAGAGTCTTCCACAACTTTAATAACAACACTTAGATTTGACTAAAACATCTAACCATTGTTTAGAAATGCATTACCTCTAAACTATGAATATGATAATTATTTATTATACAATTGATATCCAACTATTTATGGATCATATTTAAAAATTTTAAAAATACACTTCAATGTATAAAGGATATTGTAGTAGAAATAAAGTTCAGTGATATTTTAGGAGTGGAAATAAAGTTATATATAAGTAGAGGTTTCTGAAGCCAACGAGAGAGGTGTTTGCAACCATAGTAACAACAATAAGAGACTAACAAAAACAATTTATTATGTAACCACTAAATATGAACTTTTGTAACATATAAGAGTGAAAAAATACTTGTCTTTTATAGCTTCAATAATAACATCGAATTTTTATTGTGCATTAACCCATTGGTTATAAATCCATTTCCTTTAAATTATAATCACAATAATTATTATAATAATTATATATTTCATAATAGATAATAAAGATAATGTATAAAAAATAAATGGATATTTAGGATATAATATAAACTAGAGTTGTGAACGGAAATATGTTTTTTCTATTTTAGCTGGGAAATATCTTTTTTCTATTTTACCAGTTGTATAGTGATAAATTATGAATTTTAATTCTAAAAGTGATAATATAAATAAGATTGAAGTATTAAATAGGATTGTAAAAGTTTTAATAGTGATATCCAAAAGTATCGACTTTGATTGTAAATCTATGAATTTCCAATACTTTGGATTCCAAAAGTATAAATATCACATTTCTATGTAAATGTGTAAGTTAAATTTCGATGGTTTGGTTTCTTTTTTAACTGTATATACAATATTTAAATCCAAACTTAGTTTTAAAATTTTTATTTGCGTGTGAATATACACTATCACTATGACATATATATAGATAAATATATTAAGATTGAATAGATGCAATGAAATAAAAACATGTTATAACAATCATTGTATTGCATAGTTGTACATTTCTAAATATTTAATTTAATGTACAGCAAGGTTTCCCATAAACAAAATGAGAACTATGATTCCCTCATTTTAGAAATTTCCTCACGTTAACTGCAAACACTAGAACATATTCATTCTGAAATTTTTTTGGGGACAAAACCCACATCTAGGCCGAGACAAAAAATTAGCAATTCACCACTTTAAGGTGTTATATTTAGGGTGGAGTTCAATTTCCGTCGCATCCAATTCGACATCCGTACACGAAGCAAATTAAGATACTCATTTATAATGGAACAAAATATTAGGTTACTAACATCTTCAAAATATCTTGGTAGAATTTATGTTTGTTCTTCCTAACTCCTTTTTAGTTGTGAATGAATTTTTTATTACTAGGGAATGGAAACAATGCTTTCATATTTCCTCTTATATCATTTTGATCATTAAAAACATGAATATTTATAAGTTGTATATGCTTAAATTTTATGCATTTTTGAATTGTTTCTACAACATGTATATCTTTATACGTAAAATATAAATTTTACATATATCTTTATACTTAAAATATAAACTTCCATTGTATGAGAGATATGGTCCACAACATCATATAAGCTCTAATATACCATGATATTTACACCAATGGGAGAAGCAACAAGTGTTTCCTTCTGCTAAAATAATGATTGATTACTTATGAAGGGAATATGATTTTCCTTTACATATATTAATTCTACTTAAATTTATAGTTATCTTTCTTATGACCAACATACTTATGTTTATTTCTATGTGCTTTGGAACTAGCCCATATGAATGTCAACATTGATGCAATTAAAGCTCAGGTTATCTATGTTTTGTTGAACCCATTCAATGGTTCTATATAGTAGGATTATTTATGGTGGTTGCTTCCATGGTCCACTTTTTTTAAGTATGCTATTAAGTTCCACAAAAATCAATTTACCCTATCACACATATGGATGAAGCCCTTTTGTTGGAAGGTCAAACACCTTCCTACACATAGAAAAAACAAAATTTCTACACTCTTTTGTCTCCTCTCATGCTCTCGACCTCTTCGCACTAAACATCATTTTTTGTAGGAGCAGTTGTGTCAAGGTGACTACTAGATGTTAAAATAGAATCTGACACTTGGAGACGACACCATATTATTCCCACTCAATAAAACAACCCCACGATAATCTGTCCACCATAACCACTTGCTTATCTGATTCCTTTGATTGAGATTCTCGATCATCATTCAATATATCATCTTGAGTCAACTGAAGTTTGGGCTTCCTCACAAATTCACATTAGATTGAACTACGCCATCTTCTTGGGTGATCCTTTTCCAATGAACACCCCTGCCCCTTTGAACTCTTCCCCACTCCTGTAAGTGTGGCATTGTGAGGGGAAGGAACCTCAATACATAGTTTCTCTCCATTCCTCGCTATCACTATCTGGAAGTAGCCAAACCATAGATGCAACATCCACATATTAACTATTTGATTGACATGTGTGTTACGACGTGTGTCATCACATGTACCATGAACAAGAATGTCACACTTGAAGTAGTTGATTGCCATTAACAACAGGGTGGAAGAAATGATATTGGAGCCATCCACACATCTTCTTGGAAAATGAGACAACCAGGTAACAAAATGTTCAATTGTCAAGTTTGTAGTCAGTAATCCAACAATAACACTCCATCCGAGAAATTTTTTATCTTATTGAACAAAATGTATTTAATATAAACCTTGTATTATATCATCATGAGTGTACACCTATATATCGTTTGGCGGCCACTTGTTCCGCCACATAAGGTAAATCAGAACATGTGCTTCCAAGCGGTGATATGTCGATAATGGCAGAGTTGCAGTTTACAAAAATTGGAGCAAAAGATGAGAATTTCAACAGGAATTTTGTTCCCACTAGCTAGCCTAGGGCAGACTTCATTCAGAGCCACCATTACTATGATAGTTACAAAACTGTAAAAAAGAGTAAAACAAAAATTTATATTAATTTTGAAAATGGTAATTGACAAGAACCAGAGATAGGGGTGGGTCGCATCAAGCCTTTGGGGAACTTGGATGTCCATGGATGGTGTAGACCGGGACAAACTTCTACTTGCAGGTGGGGCACTCTGCATGTGGTGGGGTGTCTAAGAGTGCTTCGAACAACAGGTCCATTCGTTGATGGATGGTCCTTTGTCCATGCACCTGCTCATCCTGCCATTGTTGGATGTGAAAGAAAGGCTCCAGATGCTCTACTGCCAGATGATAGGTGTGGTGCGAGCCTTCTTAACCATCATCCTTTCCAGTGTCTTCCACTATAATTGGGTTCTCCCCATCTCCTATCAGTTGCCAACTTGGGGGGATTTCCCCCTCCACAATGCAACCTTCTTCCCACAAGAAAAGTTGCAAGTCATGGGCGATAGAAGGGCTTGGGAGGCTTGCCTTGGGGGGATACCCTTCCATTTTCACCAGGCTCGGGCGTGGTTGTGGAGCTGCAGGTGGCTCAACATCATCCAACTTCATGCCTGGATGTTGAAGAGAGGGACGTGCCTCCTCTTTGATTGTGTTGACGATAGATGGTGAGTGATGTGGTGGTGGAGGAGAATTCTCAATGAGGGACATGGTCTCCATTATGAGAATGCGAAGGGGAGATTGAACTTGAGTATGGGGTGAGGTAGGGGGGTTTTCCACTTTTGGAATGCACAGGGTGGAGTGAGCGTTGCTGGAGTGTCTGTGGGGATGGCTAAAATGGGCAATTAGGGTTCGCTGAGAGGCCGCGAGCCAGTTGTCACAGGTGTAGGCATTCTTGTTCTTGGTGGAACACCGAGGCTTGCCTCTATCCTGGGGCATGGTGAGAACCATAGAGTGAGGGATATTATGGTCGGGGGAGTTATGGAGGTCACACAGGAGATAGTCAAAGAGGTAGAGAAGCACGAAGCAGAGGTGGTAGCTTGCAAACAACAGGTAAGAATGCACACCTTGGTCATTTTTAACATCGTTGGGAGACATTGATGCCCCTCCCATCGCCATTGAAGGCTGACGGGACTGGTTCAGGAATCTAGTACCAGTGGCCTAGCTGGATCACTCCTTTGAGAGATCATGCATACACACCGAGTTAATGTCCCTTATGGTGAACACCATGGGGAGTTAATTGCTTCGAGGGTTGTGACTTGGGGCATTGACTTCCCCCTCCAACTGTGCCTTCCACCTGTCCCCCTCCTCTTGCCAAGTGTCACCCCATCTGAGTGAACTACCCCATTTGTTACAAACATGATATTATTAACAATATATTTTTGTACTATTCATTTTTTAAATCCTCTTGGGAATTGTTTTGAAAATTTTGTGGTTATGTCTCTCCCTCGTCTGTTTTATGGAAATCGACACTTCTTAGTGAGAAGTTAACATAGGCCATATATGGAAACTTATTCAAATACATATTCTCTTCTTTCTCTGAAAAAAAAAATGATCGTATTTTTAAACAAGCTTTTGTTCATTTCACCAGGTATGATGGAGCTCTAATGTATGCAAACATGGAGTTGTAAATTTATTTCCAAGTCAAGAAGTTTCAATTCGAGTAAGGACAACTATAATGTATTCATGATTGATGTGTGATGATGTCATGCTCATTGATTCAAGTTCCATGAAAAACACATATTCATTCTATATCAAGTCATTTTGAACAACATGGTAGAAGGGCACACCATAAAGAGAGTAGCTTAATCTGAGAATAAAATGAACATTAGAGATTGAGTTGTTAGCATGATGTCCACCCTCCACCCACTTGACCATTGAGAAACAAGATTCCCAAGTTGGAATTCGATATCTCAATAGATAAGTAGTCAAATTAACTGAGATATGGATGGGAAACTACCAAAACTATTGATGATATACTATTCATTAATTGGGGCCCAAACACGGATGATGACGACTTGCCTCCAAATGAAGGATATATTAATTCTACTTAAATTTATGGTTATCTTTATTATGGCCAACATACTTATGTTTAGTTCTATGTGTTTTGGAACTATCCCATATGAATGCCAACATTGATGCATTTAAGGCTTAGTTTCTCTATGTTTCGTTAAACCCATTCAATGGTTCTACATAGTAGGGTTTTTTATGGTGGTTTCTTTCATGGCCCACTTTTTTTGAAGTGTGCTATTAAGTTCCAAAAAAAACAATTTACCTTATCGTACATGTTGATGAAGCCTCTTTGTTAAAAATTGAAACCAATTATGCAAGGTCAAACACCTTCCTACATATAGAAAAAACAAAATCTCTTCACTCTTTTGATTCCTCTCATGGTCTCGACCTCTTCACACTGAACATCATTTTTTGTAGGAGTGGTTGTGTCAAGGTGACTACTATGGATGTTCAAATGGAATCTTTGACCCTTGGAGATGACACCATCTTCTTTCCACTCAATAAAACAACCCCAAGATAATGTTTCCACCAGAACCTCATGCTTATCTGATCCCTTTGATTAAGATCCTTAATCATCATTCAAGATATTATCCTTCACAAATTCACATATAGATGGAAGCAAGCCAGCTAATTGGTTTCTCCTTTTCCAATGAGAACCCTGCCCCCTTTAAATTTTTTCCCACTCCCGTAAGCATGACATTCTGAGGGGAAGGAACCTCAATACATAGTTTCTCTCCATTCCTCACTATCACTATCCAAAAGTAGCCAAACCATAGATGAAACATCAACATATTAACTATTCAATTGACCCGAGTCTTATGACATTTTTCATCTGACTGTACCATGAAAAAGAATGCCACACTTCAAGTAGTTTATCTTCATTAACAACAAGGTGGAAAAAATGATATTGGAGCCATACACACATCTTCTTCGAAAATAAGACAACTCGTAACATCCCGCTCTTTCGAGCACATGTTATTGACTTATTCTTTGAGGAAACTTCTGCGCAACTAATTTGGTTATAGCACATGGTTATTGTTTCTCTTCTGAATATTTAAGATGATATTGATGAATTATGGTTTTATGTTATTTATTATTTGCGTATTGAGATATGCTATTGACGAATTTCCCCTGAGTGTGCAGGACACTTAACGAATTGACGATGTTGATGGAATCAATGGACCTCCTTGGACTATGGATTGTGTCAGGGAGTGATTGTATTGGTTTGAGTATTTAATTTATGAATATGTGACATATGATCGATTTTATTATGACGTTTTTTATAAATCATTGACAATGTTTTGTTGATGGATGTAGGTTGATGATTGCTTGCTAATCTGACTAACATAAGGAGTATAGGGGCCATGCACATAGACCAGAAATTAAGGGAGAGGTGTGGTAGTGTCACTATCACAGTATACTATCACTATGGTCATGGTTCAAATTGTAGTTTAACGATTACCTTATTCAAGAGGTCCATGATGTCATGAGGGTGGACTGAGACAGTTGCTCACAAAGATTTCTAAGGGGTACGCAATAAGGCAGTGTGCTTATTCCTTAGAATCCCTTAGTCTCTCACAAGGTCACTCAAATGGAGTGTTGACTCTAGGGGTTGGACAACTACCAAAACCAGTCCAAGGCGAGTTGTGTCGTTGGAGCATAGAGTGCGTCTTGAAGGGCACATCGCGTAATTAAAATTTGAATCAAAGGTGAGTGACCCTTGCAACAGAGACTATGCCTTGAAGGGAGCGTTGCGTAAATAAAATGTGAGTCATATAATGTAGGTCACCTAGAAAACCACAAGTGTATAATTAAACTTGTAAAATCTTGAGCGTTGTGGTATCAATTGATTAATTAATTAATTATGGATTGAATTTATTAATCATAATCCCTATAAGAGTCTAAACCTTTGCAATAAAAAAATTAATTAATCCTAAGTCTAAGTTAGTAAGAGGACTAAAAACTAAATATATAAATTAAATAATGAGGGGATGAAGTAAATCAATTTAAGAATTAAAGGAAAATAAAATAAATCTAAATATTGATTAAATAATACTAATATGTGCAAGTAATTACCAAATTGTAATTTAAGGTAAGAATGGAATAAATCTAAAGGAATGGGTACACATAGAAATGGATCTAGAGTCTAGTTAACACTAGTATAATTAGGAGAATATTATTATTTTAATTCAACTTAGATTTAGTAAGGTTTCATTCATTAATTGGAAATAAGGGGAATAAAGAGACAACTAGGAGTGATTTTAGAAGTGCTTTTAAGATGGGTAAGAGAAATCAATTTTATTAAAATAAAATTGATTTAATTATGCAAGTGGGGATGCTATGGAAAAATTCTATAAAACAAATGGAAAAATTTAACATGTTTTACTTGTGAGAGTTGGAATACCCACCTTGAAAGAGAGCGGTGGCTCTACCTTGAAAGCCAAACTGAGAGCTAGAGGGGTTTTGGTGTTGTGTGTGACCCCTTTTAGCCCAGAGGGAATACAAGGAAGAAGAGTACCCCTCCATTTGTATTTTTGTTTAAAATTTATGAATGAGGACCTTATGAAATTTTATATCGAAATTTTTAATTGTATTTGCTGTAGATTTCACTACATTTGCTAGCTGTAATTGAACTTTGCATTGGGTGGATGCTTCTGTATTCTAAAATGTGAGGGAATGCTTGAGATATTTGTGTTTATTGGGTCTTGAACCCACTACATTGATGGCAAGTTTTAACCCTGCATTTCCTAAATCCGGGATGGTTTTGTGAATACTTGATTGACGAATTGTTGCTATCGAAAATATAATTATGTATCTATATGCTTAACCACTGCGCATTTAGTCATCACTGCCCTGGAATTATTAGCATATTTGTATTAACTGATTGATTTTATCCACAGAACAGTATAGTTGTTAAGTATTGGGCTCCCTTCAATGTAGTGACCTTTGGCCAGATTTTTGTGTTTTTCTCCCAACGATTTACATAAGTTATCTCCCGAGGCGAATTTATCCTCAGCGATTTTTCAGCAATTTTATTCGGTTATTTTATGGACCAAGAGTTGGAGTCCACACTTAAATCCTTAAATAAAAAAAACTGCATTCCTATCCTCTCCTCTAAGCTGCGAACTTTTCCAGAAACTCGTTGTCTCCTCTGCGTTTTTACTCAGTGACTTTCACCCAACTTACCCTGTCATTTTCTCAGCGATTTTTTTAGAGATTACCCGCATGTTTTTCTTCGCCTGCGATTTTTTTAGAGATTACCCGCATGTTTTTCTTCCCCTGGTCTTCCTGTGCTAATTCAGGGAACCCTTTAACCTCTTGTAGGGAGATTAACCCACGATGAATGAACTCGACCTGCATTTTCCAGACAACACACTGATCCGAACCCTGGTGTTCGCCAAATAAACTATGGGTGACTCCTTTCGTTTCCCGTTCAAAATTTCGGTTGTAACGATGGACCATAAATCGTTGTTGTTGTGTGCGTTTTGGGGTGAATTGTATATTCCATCATGGAGAGACCTCAGGTAGAGATTGTTTGTGGAGGAAGCCGATTGCTTCTTCCAGGTCTAACACCTTTAATTCTGGGACTTCGTTCCTATCTTTGCATGACAGGGTTGCATTTTAAGACTGTCATCCAAATTGAAGGCTGACATTTTTTTTCCTTTTCAATCTATGCATACAGGTTATCCCACGTGTTAGTTGCAGGATAGGGGGAGGAAGAACAACTCTCAACAAATTTTACTGATGAGATCATTGTTCCTTTTGTGGCCATACTCAGTGTGTAACGTGCTCCCTCTCATTAAACTCAACTTTCTTCCTTTCGTTGTATTACCCAAGTCTCGCTTTCCAGGATTGAATTAATAGTTTTTAATAATTATGATGTCAACTAGTTCCTAACCCACTCTGACCTTAAGAAGAATCCAACATATTATAAGTATATGCTGGAAAATTTTCTTCTTAACCTTAGGGTGAAAAACTTTTAAAATTTAATATTCAAGTTTTACCGTGGGTCCCTAAAAACTAGTTGCCTGTAAGTGGTGCACTGCAGTGGTTATCTTTTATCTTAGCTATATAGTTATCTGAATCTTAAATATTAGATCTATCTACAATAATTATAAATATAGATATATATATAAATAAAAGAAAGTTACACCTATGTAAAATAAACTTTAGATCAGATGCAACATCTTATCCAATTTGGGTTACACTCTACATTGGAAAAATTAAATCTCTTGTTAATTTCACTTATCCTTTAAGCATTTTAAGATTATAATTTTAGAAATTTATTCATTCTTCTTTGAATGTAAGTGTAGGGCTGCCTCGAAGAAAGGATAAACCCAGGTTTATCTACAACTTCATAGTCATTCACCACCCAAAATTTGAAATTTTTAGCATACTAATTTCCTTGTCCAAAGAAAGATTCTAATCTGCTTCAAGGGGTTCTATTAGACCATTTTAACTTGGGTATTATGGTTGAAATTAAATACTTAAACTTTAATATTTCTTGACTTCACGAAATTTTAATATCATATAGAGGTATAGGTATCATTCACACTAAAACATTACTGGATTTAAGACTCTATGTTACGGTATGGAATTTATGTTATGGTATTAATGTAAATGTGAAGCATCGTACCTTTGGAATGAAATATTGGAATACAATGATGTCAATGTATGATTGTTTTAGAACTTCGTTTATCTTGTGTCATGAAAATAAAATTTATAATTACTCTTGCACAATGTATATTTAATTTTAATGTATGATTGTTTTAGAAGTTTGTTTACCTTGTGTCATGAAATTAAAATTTATAATTACTCTTAAGTCATGAATTGATGCGATTTGTGATGGGTTTTATGATTTGATTACTTGCGCCATGAAGATAGAATTGATGATTACTTTGCGCCATTAAAATAGAGTTGATGATTACCCTCGCACCATTATTTAGGTGGACATGTGACTGTCTTAGAAGTTAGTTTACTCTACGCAATAGATATTTAATGTTGATGTATGATTGTCTTAGAAATTAGATTTCTTGTGCGCAATGAATATTGAATGTTGATGAATGATTGTTTTAGAATTTAGATTTATCACATGCAATGATTATTTAATGTTGATGAATGATTGTTTTATAATTTATATTTATCGCGTGTAATGAATATTTAATGGTGATGAGTTATTATTTTAAAAAATATATTTCTCGTTTGTAATGAATATTTAATGTGATGAATGATTGTTTCAAAAATTAGATTTCTCGTGTGCCATGAAATAAATGTTGATTTATGATTGATAAAGTTGATGACTACCCCTGCACCATGAATAATTGATGTCTAGGATTGATTTATTGATCTATTTTAGTTTGTCTTTATTGGATAAGTGGGATGTAGACACCTCCTTGTTCCTCATAAAAGTTGCCATCACTGAGACCTTAAATGGCCAAAATCAATTGGATGAATCCTGGAATTGAGCGTTGTTTATATATGTCCTGGAGGTCCTAACCATGAAGGATGGGTTGAGAGGGTAGTTATTTGTATTCAGTGACATCGTTGATCGTTATTTATTTTTTCTTTAGTTGATTTTGATGTGTTGAATGATGTCGCTCTTATGTCTATGAGTAGATTATGTGTCATAGTGATTTATGATGATGCATTGGCCTTGTGTCGTTATTCATTCGAAGATGTGTCTCTTGTAATTCTTTTAATTATGATGTCATGTTGATTGTGTGTTTCTACGAAGTATGTGCTCACATTAATTTCCTAAGGATTTAAAAAAAATCACCTATTGTACATCGTTTTTTGTTGCCGTAATCGAGGGGACGTTACACAACCATGTAACAAAGCGTTCAATTCTTAAGTTTGCAGTCATTAATTCGAAAATAAAAGTCCATCCGAAAAATTTTCAATGATAAAATTAAGTCAAAAAAACATATAATAAGAAAATGAAAAGTGGACAATGAAGGGCTATACTTGGTACAAAATTTCGACAAATAATATGAAATACCTTCTAACACTTTGAAAGGATTCTAAAATTTCAATTATGATTTTAAAGTATGATATATACAAATTGTTCCCTAGCTTACAACAAACACATTATGAGATTTCTTATTCATGTCATTTATTGGCATTGAACTCGGGTGGGGAGAATAACAACATTCCTCACAACATTCCAAGCTAAACCTAATTGATAAGTAAATGGGGACATCACCCCATGTTATCTCACGATATCACCCTAATTGTAACAAAACCCTTTTATTGATCCTAATAATAATGAAAGCTAATCAACTAATTCTACTCTTAAATAAATACCACAACAAAAGTTAAACTTATTTTAGTGTGTATATATATATATATATATATATATATAATTTTAAGATTATTATTATTTTATTTACCATCTATTTAAATTTCAAAATTATGAAGTATTTAAAAGATTAGGATAAAGAAAAAATTAAATAACATTAGAATTATTATTATTATTATTATTAATACTTATAAGTTTTAAGTTTAAATAAAAAAAAATTATGATGCTAGGTTTTTCCAATTGATGATAATGCATGTGTTTTTTTTTTTACACAAATTATTATATTTTAAAATCTATATTGTTACTTATATTTTTCATATTTAATATTAATTTTTTATATGATAAATCTATTTCATAATCCTTTTATTCAAAATATACACCTTCACTTGCATTTTTCATATTTAATATCAATTTATTTATATGGTAAGTTTATTTGAAAATGTGTTTATTAATCAAATAGTTATAGTTATAATGATGAATTAAATTTTTTAAGGCTTGAATTTTTTTATCATTTAATTTAATTCATTTATAAGATTTTTTTTTTTATCATTTAATTTCATATTATTATTAATCCATTCATATTAAATAATCAAAATATTACAACTTATTAAATTACATATTCTTTCAATATTTCATAAATATGACTTATTTATTTATTTTTGTTATTTTTTAATGCTATAACATCATTTCTATTTTAAATTAAAAAAAAAAAAAAACTTATTATTTAAAAAATTATATCTCATACATTATTAAAATTTGATAATTTATTTGATAATCTTTACATGAAAAACTTCCATAATAATAATATCAATTATATTATTATGACTAATACAATAATTTCTATTGATTTTTGTTATGTCTTAAACTTAAACATTAAAACATATTTTCCATACTTACCTTTAAAACACGTACACCTTACTACTCTTAATACAATCATTTACTAAGAAATCTATCTAATTAATATTATTTATTATTACTTTATATTCAAACTCCATAATAATAATATAGTTATCACTAAAAAAATCTTTTTCTGTATATTATATATTACTACATTATATTCAAAGTCCATAATGATAATATTGTTAACATTAACAATAATATTGTTAACATTAACAGAAATTCATAATATTTATAGTATCAATTATAAAGCAGTTTTAGAGATATTTGGAAGGTGAAATTCTAAATTTTACATATTTCATAAATATGAGTTATTTATTTATTTTTCTTATTTTTAACCACATACATAACATCATTCCTACTTTAAATTTAAAAAAACCTTATTATTAAAAAAAAAAAATTCATACATTATTAAAATTTGAGAATCATATTATTAAAATTTTATAATCTTTTCATAGAAAATTGTATAATAATAATATCAAATATATTATATTATTATAACTAATACAATAATTTCTATTGATTTTTGTTATGTCTTAAACTTAAACCTTAGAACATATTTTCCATACTAAACTTTAAACCACCTACACATTACTATTCATACAATCATTTGTAAAATAATCTATCTAGTTTATATTATTTATTATTACTTTATATTGTTAATTCATAATATTAATCCTATCAGATATAATGTAGTTTTAGATATTTCGAATGTGAAATTCCAAATTTTAGTTTATATTATTTATTATTACTTTATATTGTTAATTCATAATATTGATCCTATCACGTATAATGTAGTTTTAGATATTTCGAAGGTGAAATTCCAAATTTTACATGAGGAATCTTATAGTCCTGTAAATTCACACATTAAGCACTGAATTAATACCTTCACAGCACTCCTTGTATTATTATTACAGTGATATGGTGAGCATAACACGACCCTGAATTATAAATAATGCGTCTCGACCCAATAAACAAACAGTAATAACGAGGATGATCACCAACATATCGGTTAGTGGCAGGAAGCAACGGGAGCAAAGCCGATTCTTTTGCTGTATTGATTGAAAGAGACAGTGTAACCTTGTTGTTGAAGAGTTCCTAGGATGCTCAAATCAGCACCTCCCGAGGGAAAGAACGCTAAGCAAACTGCGTCGTCCGCTACTGATGCCAAAATTCCATTTCGATTGATAGGGAGATTGAGCCCATCCTTAAAATGGAATGTTATAGCTGGAATTTCTAGCTTTGCAATGTCGTCGGAATAGGTGAAGCAAGTTTCTAATGGGAATCCCGAATTCTTCCTTGGAGCAAGCTTGAACTGCTTCAGAAAAGCCGCTGTTAAAGCATCGTAGGCCGGCTTCACTAGTTGGCTCATAAGGACTCCGCTGTCCACGATCGTCCCGCCTCCACGTGAATTAAGCTGGAAAGCCTTAGGCGGGACATTCAAGCGGGTGTTCCCAACGGTGATACCGCTGATTCCAACAAAATACCACGAAGTTGCAATAGGACTCGACAGCATAGCGGTGAACTTTGAGTTGGAGGGAATGGACACATCCAGGCCCACTCTTAGTTTTCCTTCCTCTTTCGGATTCAGAAAGTCCGGAAGGCAGTAGGAGAAGATTCTTCTTTTGGACTGAGAAGGCAGTGAAAGCGAACCCTTGGCCAAACCCAGGCG
>JASDQU010790127.1:7379-26540 GCA_032191745.1 Picea mariana | reverse complement strand
ATATAATATATATATATATATATATATATATATATATATATATATATATATATATATATATATGAGTATTATAATAAGTTTGGGTGTGAAGGGAATTATTAGAAATATAGAGAGTTATTCATTTAAGATTTCTATTCAAAGTGAGATTAGGTTTGGAAGAAACATCATAGTTTGAGAGTCATAAGATACCTCACAGAGTGAGGAACAATGTCTGCATTTCCATCATCCATTGTCGTATCATCATCCATCAGATCATATTCTTTCGGCTCGAAATCCATGACATCAACCTCTGCGCCAGCCATTAATGCAACTGTGTAGGTTCTCTGAGCAGGCAAGGTTGCCTTGGAATTCTTTGGCTTGAAATATATCTCTTGGTGTACCAAGGGACCATCTCCTTTTTTTCTCTTGGGCAGAGGGAGATGAGTAGTAAAAATCTACCTTGGAATACTGGAACCTCTCACCATCATGCCTGAAGGTGTTTATTGTACTAGGATAGAACTATTGCCACAAATTAACGAGAATTTGTGTTTCTCCAGACAATGTTTGAAATGAAAATTGGGGAGGGATAATATAACCCTCCGCAAATCCTGGTTTAATGTGTATCAATGGAAGATCTCCTCAATCCTTTTGCTGATCAATGAAAATCTCCAGGTTCCGTGCGTAATGAGTTGTTACCATTAAATATCACTAATTGCATATTTAGAAAAAAGTGCAACGGTGGCGGTGACGACGAAGAGCGATTAAGAATTAGAGATCTCTTAAATGCACCAACCGATCGAAGAATGAAAGAGATTGCATCATGTTTGAAATGAATACTTGGAAAGGATAACACTCTTCTCCGCAAATCTTGGTTTAAATTTGTAGTAATGACAAATATTCTCCGGCCTTCCGGACATTAATGAAAATGTTAACGGTTCCTGCATGATGAACTACTATCATTAAAGCTTAATAATTGCATATCTAGAAAGAAGTACGAAGTTAGTGGGCATGGCAAAGAACAACCAAGCATTATACATTTCATCTACCTGCCAACCCGTGAAATAGATTCCAAGAAATGCCCAAGTATGGAAAGCGGTCGTACAGGTTGAAAAAAAAAGGGTCACAAGATATACCCAGGAGGCGTGAGGGGTCGATGGTCAAATTTTATCTTAGTGATAGATTTCGGCCGTCAATTTGTATATCGTAGAATTTCAAGTGTTGTTTGTACGTAGGGGAACAGTGGAAGCATAATGTTGAGAGGGCAATTTGTAAATTGCGAAACTTAGGGTGTTGTATATAAAAGAATGAGACACTCGGAAAAAGGACCAAATAAACAGAAAGCGAAAGAAAACGAGATGAAGGGGAATTTGTTTGCTAATTTGTAAATCGCGGAAGTCTAGGTGATGTTTGCAGGCGGCGAAACAATGGAAACACAATGTTGAACCCACCTATGCGGAAACCCACGATTCAAAAAGATTTTTCAATATGAAACGAGGAAGCGGTCGGTCGGGCTAGTGATATAAGTAACAATGGAAATATGAAGACGTGAATCCGCCAAATCCCGCACCTAGACATTTTCCGAAAAACAAGTAAGTAACTAGAAAGGGAAAGTAGAGGGCAAAAAAGAAAGCGGATGGTAATTTTCGGAAGCAGGAATTGTTGTAAGAAATCCCCATTGATGATCTTAACAGTAACTATGAAGTGCATTAAACATGTTAACATGTTCTTCAATCAAGGAATATATACAATGAGCGATGTTTATAGTTTTCAGGATCTGTTTGTATAAGAGAAGCATAAAAAAGTTACAAGAAAATCAAATTTTGGATGTTTAAGTAAAGTTTTTGTACTGTTAGCTTCACCGCAAGTATAACAACGATGAATTTGAGTTTTAATGTCCTCTCGTTCATATGATTGTTCCATTATACTTCACAAGGTATATATTCTTTTATTTCAATTTTATTGCTAATTTGTAGATCACGAAAGTCCGGGTGTTGTTTGTAGGTGGAAGAATAATGGAAACACAATGTTGAACCTGCCTATCCGATAATCTACCTATTTTAAAACCCGCGATCCAAAAATTTTGTACAATATGAAACGAGGAAGTGGTTGGTTGGGCTGATGATATAAAAGTAAGTGGAAATCTGAAGACATGAATCCGCCAACTTTCGCACCTACAAAGTTTCCTAAAAATGAGTAATACATACTAAATATGTACTTTTATAAAGTATGGACATGCAATTTTATAGAGCATGTACGGATCCCTCCTTCCATACTTAGCCACATTTTTTATCGCAAGTTCTCGAGCTAGCGGGCTCAAAATTTGGCCTCTACTATTCCATGTCCTACAAATAGCACCCAGAGTTCCGCGATATACAAATTGACAAGCAGAATTGTGGGTTGACAGGATCAACATTGCATTTATATTGTTCTATGTCCTCCAAACAACACTCAAAGTTTCGCGATATACAAATTAACAGACGGGCTCCAGGGCTGGCGGGCTCAAGATTGCGATTGTTTATGAATGGTGATCCCTATCAACTATCTAAAATTATCTAAAAACATTATTTTCAAATACTAAATTATTATTATTAAATATTTAGATTGTACAATTTAATTACATAAAATTATTAAAGGATGTTAAATCTCTTATTTAAAAAAAAACTAAGTAAACAAGACAAAGGTTTTTTAGATTATATCACCACAAGTATAACAACAACCAATTTGAATTTTAAGGGCCTCTTGTTGATATGATAGCACCATTGGACTTTGCACAATATATATTCGTTTATTTCAAATTATTCCAGGAGATTAATTTTACCAAGTTCATCGATCAAGGAAAAGTGCTAAAATGAGCCACATACTACATTAAAGTCACATAGGTTATATTAAATGGCAAAGAATTTACTCTATAGTTATGTGTCCTACAAACAACACCCAAAGTTTCAATCTATACAAATTGACAAGCGGACTTGCGGGTTGGCTGGCTAAAAAATTGCAATTATATTGTTTTGTGTCCTCCAAACAACACTCGGAGTTTCGCGATGTACAAATTGAGAGATGAAGCATACAACCAAGAACCAAGTAAACTCCAAACAGGCTGCAAGAAATATCCCACAAGGTTCTATAGAGAAGCACACATCGACCTTTGCATTAAACAATTTGATACCCTTTTTGGACCGAACAATCTTATGCGCATGCAATCTCTATAGTGAGATCTGAATATCTCAAGATGATGTTTCAATCCATGCCAAGTTTATTTTTTTTTCATTTAGGGCATCGATAAAATTCAGATATCATACCATAAATGTATAGCTGGAGACAAATTTTTATTTTATTCGGGCACCAAAAAGAAAATTGCAGAAATCCTAACATGGCTAAATAGTTGAAAAACAATTATCAAACTTGGGCACCCAAAAAACGTGCAGGATACTCCATCAAAGCAACAACCACCCACCATGTTTTTTTTTCTTTTATTTGCACACCAAAACAAATATGAAAAATCATCACTGGGAGATGCAAGAAAACATCAAAATAACAACATCTATTGCATTTGCAATTAGATTCTCAAGTACTCGAGTCCGATAAACATTCATTTGGGTGTTGAAGAAATCTTGTGGAGATACATTGCAAAATGCTTATCGGGAAATGCAAGAAAACATCAAAATAACAACATCGATTGCATTTGTAATTATATTCTCAAGTACTCAATTCCGACGAACGTTCATCTTGGACATTTTCTGAAAAATAAGTATCCAGAAAGGGAAAGCAGAGGGCAAAAAAGAAAGCAGATGGCAATTTTTGAAAGCAGAAATTGTTGTAAGAAAGCCCCATTGATGGTCTTAATAGTAACTATGAAGTGCATTAAACATGTTAACAGGTTATTCAATCAAGGAATATATATAGTGAGTGATGTTTATAGTTTCCAATATTGATTTGTATAAGAGAAGCGTCAAAAAGTTAGAAGAAAACCATTTTTTTTATGTTTAAGTAAAGTTTTTGTACTATTAGATTCACCGCAAGTATAACAATGACAAATTTGAATTTTAATGTCCTCTCGTTCATATGATTATTCCATTAGACTTTGCATAGTATATATTATTTTATTTCAATTAGATTGAGAATTTGTAGATCACAAAAGTCTGGGTGTTGTTTGCAGGCGGTGGAACAATAGAAATGCAATGTTGAACCTGCCTATCCAGTAACCCACCTATTCAGAAACCCACGATCCAAAAAGTTTGTAAAATATGAAACAAGGAAGCGGTCAGTCAAGCTGGTGATATAAAAGTAAGTGGAAATCTGAAGACGTGAATCCGCCAACTTCTGCAACTAGAAATTTTATGAAAAATGAGTAATACATACTAAATATGTACATTCATAAAGTATGAACATGTTATTTTATAAAGCATGTATGGATCCCTCATTCCATACTTATCCACTTTTTGGATCGTGGGTTCTCGGGCTGACGGGCTCAAAATTGAGACTCTATTGTTTTGTGTCCTACAAATAGCACCCAGAATTCCGCGATATACAAATTGACAGGTGGACTTACGGGCTGGCTCGCTCAACATTGCACTTCTATTCTTTCTTGTCCTCCAAACAAAACTCGGAGTTCTGCGATATATAAATTGACAGACGGACTCCATGGACGGTGGGCTCAAGATTGCGATTGTTTACGGATAGTGATCCCTATGAACTATCTAACATTATTTTCAAATACTAAATTATTAATATTAAATATTGATATTGTACAATTTAATTACACAAAATTGTTAAAGGATGTTAAATATCTTAGTTTAAAAAAAAATGAAGTAAACAAAACAAATCTTTTTTAAATTCTATCACCGCAAGTATAACAAAGACCAATTTGAATTTTTAGGGCCTCTTGTTGATATGATAGCTCCATTGGAATTTGGACAATATATATTCGTTTATTTCAAATTATTCCAAGAGATTAATTTTACCAAGTTCAACGATCAAGGAAAAGTGATAAAATGAGCCACATACTACATTTGTGTCATAGATGTTATATTAAAGGGAAAAGCATGTCCTCTATAGTTCTGTGTCCTACAAATAACACCCAGAGTTTTGCGTTATACAAATTGACAGGTGGACTTGTGTGTTGGCTAGCTAAAATATTTGCAATTTTATTGTTTTGTGTCCTCCAAACAACACTCAGAGTTCCATGATATAAAAATTGACAGACTAAGTATACAACCAAGAACCATGTAAACTCCAAACAAGACAGAAGCAAGATCCCAAAAGGTTCCATAGATCAGCACACATTGACCTTTGCATCAAACAATTTGATATCATTTTTGGACTGAACAATCTTATGCACGTGCAATCTCTATAGCGAGATCTGAGTATCTCAAGTTAATGTTTCAATCCATGCCAAGTTCCTTTTTTTTTTCAATTAAGGCATCGAGAAAATGCAGCTACCATACCATAAATGTATAGTTGGAGACAATTTTTTATTTTATTCGGGCACCCGAAAGAAAATTGCAGAAATCCTATCATGGCTAAATAGTTGAAAAACAATTGTTGAACTTGGGCACCCAAAAAACGTGCAGTATCCTCCATCAAAGAAACAACCACCCACCATGTTTTTTTTTTCTTTTATTTTCACACCGAAACAAATATGCAAAATCCTCACTGGGAGACGCAAGAAAACATAAAAATAACAACATCCATTGCATTTGTAATTAGATTCTCAAGTACTCGAGTCCGACGAATATTCATATGTGTGTTGAAGAAATATTGCAGAGTCACATTGAAAATTTTTTAATGGGAGATGCAAGAAAACATCAAAATAACAACATCCATTGCATTTGTAACTAGATTCCCAAGTACTCAAGTCCAACGAACATTCATCTGGGACATTTTCCAAAAAATGAGTAAGTAACGAGAAAGGGAAAGGATAGGGCAAAAAAGAAAGTGAATCACAATTTTCAAAAGCGATAATTGCTGTAAGAAAGCCCCATTGATGGTCTTAACAGTAACTATGAAGTGCATTAACCATTTTAACAAGTTCTTCAATCAAAGAATAGATACAACGAATGATGTTTATAGTTTCCAGGATCTGTTTGTATAAGATAAGCGTCAAAAAGTTACAAGAAAATCAATTTTTGGATGTTTAAGTAAAGTTTTTGTACTATTAGCTTCACCACAAGTATAACAACGATGAATTTGAATTTTAATGTCCTCTCATTCATATGATTGTTCCATTGGACTTTCATAGTATATATTCTTTTATTTCAATTTGATTGCTAATTTGTAGATCGTGGAAGTCCGGGTGTTGTTTGCAGGTATCAGAACAATGGAAATGTAGTGTTGAACCCGCCTATCCGGTAACCCGCCTATTCAGAAACCCACGATCCAAAACGTTTTTACAATATGAAATGGAGAAGAGATCGGTCAGGCTAGTGATATAAAAGTAAGTGGAAATCTGAAGACATGAATCCGCCAACTTCTACACCTAGAAATTTTCTGAAAAACGAGTAATGCATACTAAATATGTACTTTTATAAAGTATGGACATGCGATTTTATAGAGCATGTATGGATCCCTCATTCCATACTTAGCCACTTTTTGGATCATGGATTCTCGAGCTGGTGGGCTCAAAATTGGACCTCTATTGTTCTGTTTCCTGGAAATAGCACCCATAGTTACGTGATATACAAATTTACAGGTGGACTTGCGGGTGGGCTGACTTAACATCGCACTTCTATTGTTTCGTGTCCTCCAAACAACACTCGAAGTTCCATGATATAAAAATTGACAGATGGACTCTAGGGCCAGCGGGCTCAAGATTGAGATTGTTTACAGATTGTGATCCCTATCAAGTATCTAACATTATCTAAAAACATTATTTTCAAATACTTAATTATTAATATTAAATATTGATATTGTACAATTTAATTACATAAAATTATTAAATGATGTTAAATCTCTTATTTAAAAAAAAAATGAAGTAAACAAAAGAAAGACTTTTTAAATTCTATCACCACAAGTATAACAACGACCAATTTGAATTTGAAGGGTCTCTTGTTGATATGATGGCTCCATTGGACTTCGCACAATATATATTCATTTATTTCAAATTATTCTAGAAGATTAATTTTACCAAGTTCATCGATCAAGGAAAAGTAATAAAATGAGCCACATACTACAGTTGCGTCACAGAGGTTATATTAAAGAGAAAAGCATGTCCTCTATAGTTTTGTGTTCTACAAATAACACCCAAAGTTTTGTGCTATACAAATGTATAGGCGGACTTGCGGGTTGGTTGGATAAAAAATTACAATTCTATTGTTCTGTTTCCTACAAACAACACTCAGAGTTCCGTGATATACAAATTGACAAACAAAGCATACAACCAAGAACCAAGTAAACTCCAAATAGGTCGCAGACAATATCCCACAAGGTTCCATAGAGCAACACGCATCGACCTTTGCATCAAACAATTTGATATCATTTTTGAACCGAACAATCTTATGCGTGTCCAATCTCTATAGCGAGATTTGAATATCTCAAGTTGATGTTTCAATCCATGTCGAGTTCCTTTTTCTTTTCAATTAGGGCATCAAGAAAATGTAGATACCATACCATAAATTTATAGTTGGAGACACATTTTTATTTTATTCGGGCACCTGAAATGAAATTGCAAAAATACTATCATGGCTAAATAGTTGAAAAACAATTTTCGAACTTGGGCACCCAAAAACCATGCAGGATCCTCCATCAAAGAAAAAACCACCCACCATTTTTTTTTCTTGTATTTGCACACCGAAATAAATATGCAAAATCCCCACTGGGAGATGCAAGAAAACATCAAAATAACAATATCAATTGCATTTGTAATTAGATTCTCAAGTACTCGAGTCTGACGAACATTCATCTAGGTGTTGAATAAATATTGCAGAGACACATTGCAAAATTCTTACTGGGAGATGAAATAAAACATCAAAATAATAACATTGATTGCATTTGTAATTAGATTCTCAAGTACTCTAGTCCAACGAACATTCATCTGGGTGTTGAAGAAATATTACAGATACACATGAGATATTTTTGTTTAGTGTCAAAGCTTGATTTTTTTTTTTTATTATTAACATAGACACATGAGATATTGCCGATGCAATATTGTTTAGTGCCAATTCAATATTGTCGATATGCAATATTGTATTACAGAGACACATGAAATATTTTCGTTTCCTGCCAAAGCTTGATATGATTTTTTTTTTTTTCTTCAGTCGATATGCAATATTGCATTGTCCTCATTTAAGGTAAATTTGTTGTGTATCTGAAAGTTGCACAACATGTACACACTACTTTTTTTTTTCTGTAGGTATGCTTCATATGACAATTATGCTAACCCAGGAAGCACAACTTGTAACAGAGGCTGCCTAATTGTACAATGCATGGTTGTGTTGCTCACGGTTCAGATGACAACATTGAGGCAATTTCCATATATATATGGACATTTTCCACTACATCACAGATAAGCAATCATATCATCACTTATCAAAGTAGAAGCAGAAGCAAGAGAGTTTCATTTCTCACATATAGGCTCAAAGGGGGTTGAGTATGCATTCGCTGCAACCAAAACACCGTCAACCTGGAAACATGAGCATAGGAATTAATACACTAAAAAATATAATACACAACCGCACAACCCCCAAAAAAAATAAAAAATAAATAAACAAACCGCATAAATTTAGTGAAGGTTATTTGTATGAGCAAAGTGGGGATGATTATGTAGATGTATACACACAACAGTTGTAGAGTTAGTTAGTCTCTTCAGATCCTATACTATGTCTTTTCCCAACTCTGTTACAAATGTTGCTTGGGTTGTGTGAAAGATCCTTTCTCTAACATCCCTTTTCTTTGTTACATTTTTGAAGAGCATAAGTGGAAATTGCCCTTTATGCAATTGTTATTCCATTAACAAAAACAAATTTGAATAGGTATCGAACAATTGAAGCTGCTGTTAGAATATAGAAGATGGTGTGCTCATTTTACCATTGACGATACCTTCGTCACCCAACCATAGTCTGAAGCCTCCCTCTGAGCACCTTAACCTTGACCTGATAATTCCTCCGGAAGCAGACCCTAGGCTAGATAGCCAAACAAAGAGTAGTGCATCAATCCCCAAGGATAGCACATCAGAAAATACTGATCAGATGTTCCAAACCCTAGCCAAGAGATATCCAAGCCAATACTGAAACTAGTTGCTACTGCAGCTGCACTTGCAACCCTCCTCCAAAACCTGTGCACTAGACTGCAACTGCAGTGCACACCAATTGTGAAACTGCAATTCTGAGATGCTGTCAAATGAGAATTGGCACCCTGTATTTATAGTAATCCTGCCAGTTTGCTGGGGTCGACTTCTCCTTCTGGGTATGTATCTGTTCAGTATATTAAAAAGAAAAAGGGATAATAGAAAATGGAAAAAGTACAAATGGGAAGGGCACAAAGGTCGATTCTTGCCAAGTCATCATTTTCTAGTCTAATATTATATGCCCCTACCTGCTTTGTATTTTTAATTTACTAGCACAATTGGTATACCTTTTTGAATATTGTACCACAGAACCATCTGTTGTTGCATAGAATAATTCGTCTTCCTGTCCAACCAAATTGTTTCTTTCAAGGTAGCAACGCCAAATATGCAATGGACATGAAGGCAAGTTAGTATGAAGAAAGACATGTAAAAGAAAGAAAAACAGTTCTATTTATTTCAATGTAACAACAAACAGAATACGATTCACATGAGAATAAAAAAAAAGATACATAGCATATACATATAGGAAAAAAAAGAAGAAGGTGCAAAGTAGTGGAAAAAGAACAACAAATACACAGATAATAACTGAAATACTCAACACTGGAATATGAAATAAGAGTACAAATATGCACCTCTGTAACTCCTCATCTACATTCGTGCCAAAGAGTCCATTGTCCTCTCCTGGCATTTTGTTTGTTTAAATGTAGCAATGTAGGAAAAATACAATGGACATCAAGGAAGTTAGTATGCATGAAGAACAAGTAATATGTACATACAATAAATTAGAATCAACGAATAGAATAAAAGATAGGCAGAAACATGAACCTTTGCTTTTCTCCATTCATGGCTATAAATATATAAAGTTTTTCCCTGCCCAAAATATATTACAAGTGACAAAATATTAAGAAAGTACATCACCATAGCTAAACAATTTTGGTTTTCCATGGAAAAGTATTCAGATATGCTTCCATACATGGAAATATAATTTTTCACTCTCTTTGTTGTACATATCATATCTCAAGAACAATACAAATTGTATCATGGTCACACCAGTCTGTGTAGAGGATAAAGAACATGTATTGTTATATGGGCATATCCCACCATACATGGTTTATAAGTGCATCATGCACATGTTTTATTTTAATAAAAAAACAATGGATATTGCAATTGCACATGTAGTTGTCCAATTATTTTTTATGCCACTATTTTCTATCATGTCAACACTGAAGTATCATAAAATTTTTATAGCAGAACATATCTTGACCTCGCCAGAGATGACAAATAACACAACTGCATGTCCACTCATGGGTGCAGGGTCTGAACACCGTAAAGCGCCCAAATAATAATAATAATAACCAGCTCCAAGTGTCGGCGCAGGACCCCAACCCTGCAAAGCTGAAGTAAACAAAATAAAACAACAAACACCAAACCAGCACGAAAGCACGAACATGCCCAACCGCAGCCCCACAGCCCAAAAATTGTAAACTTCAGCCAAACAAAAAGAACCAACAACCGACGAACCAACAAACAAGCAACAACCACCGCAACAAACAACATATGTATCTCCAACAATTACAAAATCGCAACCGAAGCACAAAAGGAACCAGAAACATACGACAAGCATGCTAGTAGAAATAAGCAAAAAATCTTACTAGCAAACTGCAAACACTGAACAATAAAGAAGGAATAGAAAATGAAATTATGGCATGGAAACTTACTCTGAAATGATGGAAACAAAAACAACAAGCAACAACTGATGAACCAACAAAGAAGAAGCACCCACCGATCCAGTAAACAATGTATGTAGATTCAACGATGACAAAATTGCATTCTAAGCCTAGAAAAAGTATAAACATACAATGCCTATTCAACTGGTGGTGGACAACAATATTGTCCAAATTGACTGCAACATTGTATGGAAAATTTTGAGGAAAAATGTACTTCGAAAAGCCTGTTTAGATAAACATTTAAGGTTGTCGGGCTGTCTAAGGGCCTCGCGATATGCAAACATTTAAGCTATCAGGCCTGTTTGAGGACCTCACGTCATGTAAACATTTAAGCTATCAGGCCTATTCAAGCACTTCGAAAAAAGTGTCAATACATTTCAATACAAATACAAAGAATTAATAATAATAATAGCAAAAATAAAAAAATAATACATTCCAATACAAATACAAAGAAGTAATAATAATAATAGCACAAATAAAAAAATAAATCACAATAGAAGGTGATAAACTTTGGAATTATCAACCACTATAAACCTTGGATATCTAAACATTTCAATATGATTAATACAAATAAACAAAACAAAGTACATGATAAAACTTTGGATGTGGCAACATATAATTCATTGGGAATAGCGAAGCTGGCAATAAAAATCTATCATCCAATCACATCTTAACATATATATATATATATATATATATATATTTTATTATATAAAAAATAATGTTTTTACTTCTCTATATCAAACATTATAAAGTATGAAAACAATTATAGTCAAACAACAAACAAACTAATATAAAGTCAACAAACTATAGCTATAGGACTAATAACACATTGTATGATATATTAAAATATCCACACTAAGAAGGATATGAACAAATCAACGTGTAAGGCGTTTAGCAAATTTTTCTAATGAGCATAAATATTTTAGCTGTGTTTAATAGTCAAGTTGCCTATCAAATTTCAAATTCATCATCCTTCACTCTACTTGCGTCTTGCCTACCAAACACTTGACGAAACTTACGATATCCAACTTAATCCAAGCCACAGTGGACTCTCTATTTTTGAAGTGGTATTCACATCGATCAGAAATTCTGCGGGAATAACTGACACGTCACGATATTGACATGCGGTAATGTACATACTAACGTCTCTCTTTCTTTGACAAAAAATGGAGCAAATGGATCACGTGTTCATGCTAAAGGCACCATAGACATACTAGCGGATCCAATGATATATTTCAGATATTGATAATTTCCAGAATCTGAAATATAACTAGTTAAGTTTAATTGCTTCCATTTCCTCCATACCACTTTATATATATATATATATATATATATATATATATATATATATATATATATATATTTGTATACACAAACGGTTCCTATTATATGTATATATTGATTTACACAGTTGTATTAGATATGATAAAGTAATAATACAAAATTCATGAGATGCTCTTTAGGAATATAGATACGTAAGGTAGTATGTATTGTTTTGTAATTCTCATATTTATTCGAGAATAGTGGACACTACCCAGTTATTTGAATGTGAACAACATACTCATATGTATAGGACACGTCGGATCGGTAGTAGTTTCTAGCATAATGAAATAGGTAGAGTTTCATTTGTATAGTTACATAAATATATAAAACAGACTTAATTGAGCATAGATTTAAGTCTAGTAAGGGTTTATCCATTGCCTATTCCATCCATTCGAAATCTAATTCATAGTAAGAGCCCACGAGGTGATGATACTAGATATATACATATGAATACCCTCTTTTAGTCAATAAAACGATTCAATAGAAATAATTAAATTTAGATACAACAAGTACCATACATCAGATATACGATCATTAAAACAGAAAATGAAAATCATTTTATCTCAGATTTTCCAAGTATAGGGCATCATATATAAATCATTCAGGAAGAGAAGGATTAGAGTAACATATATGAACCAACTCGTGGGAAGAGAAAAGGAACAACCACGTTCCTCCCAACCATAGAACAGAGCAGCCAAAAACACTTGCATAGTTCACCCCCTAGCCTGACCATGAGACCATGAGGGCGAACTTGGAAAAACTCCTCCTCGACAATGTCTTTCAGTTCTAGCAGATTCCTCTTGCCTCACACTCAGTCAGTAGTGTTCATAACAACAAGAGAACGAATAGTCTCTCTTTCCCCAACATACTCGGCAATGTATTGCCTCCTCACATATGTTATTTATCAAAAGTTGTCCTTTTACCTAGGTATTTCTCCCCCCCCTTGGGAATTTTCACAGCCTTCTAAATCCCTGATTTTTTGGGGCTGCCAATGGCCAAATATCTGATTTTCCACTTGTAACAATCAACCCAGAGGTAGTTCCAACATGTTACCCACTCATGGAGTCATGGTCAACTGATTTTAACATAGTTGTTCCATTTGTCCTCCTACAATTAATATAAAATATCTTGTTCTCGTACAAGTGTCATAGTCAAATAGTTAGTTCGGTCAAATCAGATCTCTACCCAAATAGTTATTCGGTTAATTCGAATTTACTAAAAATTAAATAAATTTCCAACAAATTTTAAATTTCAAAAATACTTTATTTTGAGGGATGTCATAGGTTCTCCAATCCACCATTTCTCCACACCAAGAAAACAAAGAGAAAAATGCAGAGCCAACTTCAGAACAACTTCACAAGAATCACAAAAGTAAAACTATTGTAACCCTAAAGCACTTACACCACGCAGAGTGAATGTTGATGGTACAACAGGAGGCACGGGCCATGTGATGGAATTGAGTTGGGGTGTTTGTTTTGGATGGATGGATAGGTGATGGACCTTGTTTTTCACATATCCAATGCATCCATTAATGGTCGGGTCATAGGTTTAACTCTCAACTGACATAAAATTTCCTTTCACATTTAATGGGTTACGAAGTAAAGGGTAGTTCCCTTGTAATTCTACGATATGGAAATTGTTAACCTCCTACTATTACCAGTCCATTTAGCACCTCATTTAGTTTAGACATCATTTATATTAGGTAGAGTTAACGAATTTTTAGCATAGGGTTTTTCTGACCAGAAAGACGTTATGTCTTGTATTGATTGGAAGGTCTTTACTGAACCAACAAATTACCGAAAATGGTTTTCGATGACTTTGGCAATATAAATAAAGGCCAAACTTCTTATTTTAAACCAACACTTCGCCAAGGTGTATAACCCCGACCCCCAATACGTTATGTATGATATATGATTTTTATTCATATAGTCTTTTGAGTTTAACCTTGCACATAAATATGTAAGTGTGTTATTAGAGGAGAGTTTAGGACCCTAAGTTCTAAGCCTAATATATTTCTAATTTCATACAATGCATAGACATATATCTACCTATGAATGTTAGCATGACTTAAAATTGAAAGAAAAATGTTAGATTGTGTGGTCTGCCTATTTAGGAAACTATGTTCAACGGGTGTAAGGCTGGGTAGTAATGTCATCGTTGACATTCATAACTTAAGAAAACCTATGAGAGTTTAATAATGGAGATAAAAGGCTACTTCCATAAATGGAAAAAATTTTCCAAATACGAATTTGCCAAAAACGGAAATTTATTCCTAATTTCATATAGACTTTAATAATTATTTATTTTGGGGGATATTACATCCTCTTCTCCTTCAGTACAACACTGTCCTCAATGTTCATTCCTTTCTTGAAAAAGCATTGGATAAGATTTCTGCAAATCTTCTTCCAATTCCCAAGTGGCCTCCTCAAGACTAAAGTGCTTCCATTGCACTTTTACCCGTGTTATGGCTCTGTTTCGTAGTACTGTTTCTTGCCTGTCCAGAATGCACAGAGGTTCCACTTGGAACTTTCCTTTTGGTTCCACCTTCACCATGTTCCAATCAATGATGTGATTAGGATCATGAATATACTTTTTCAACAAAGAAACATGAAATACATTATGAAATTTTAAATTTGCAGGGAGTGCAAGTTGATATGCCATGGGTCCAATTCTAGCTAAGATCTCGAAGGGGTCATAAAATCTAGGCACCAACTTTGAACAATTTCCTAGCTTCAGTGAAATTCTTTTTTCTTTGACTTTCAAATACATGCGGTCTCCAACTTGAAATTCCTGGTGTCTCCTTTTCAAATATGGAATTAGTCCCCCCGTACACTTGGCACCCGTTCCTTTAGTTGTACCAATAAATCCACCATTTAATTTAATTAAAATTCAATTTCCTTCATCCATCCTAAAATGGATCCTAAAATCACTCCTAGTGCCCCTTTATTACTTTTATTTCCCTTTTAATGATTGATGACTTTCTAAAACTAAGTTTTGTTTTATTTAAAAAAGTTATTACGTTAGAATAGACTAGATACTTTTTTGTGCTTACACATTTATGCTTTATTCCTTTCTCAACTAAAGTTCTAATTTAGTATTTACTTGCACAAGTGTATTAATCATTCCTTAGGATTTGTTTTATTTTTATTGAATCCCAATTTTTATTTATTTCATACCCTCATCATTTAATTTAAAAATTAATGTTTTAGTCTTCTCACTTACTTAGACTTAGCCTTAGTTAAATATTTAATTGCAAACACCTAGACCTTTAGAGATTATTCTTAATAAATTCATTCTTTAGTTAATTAATTAATAAATTAATTAATTAGGAAGATGCTCAAGATTTGAAGGTTTAACATTCACTCAAGTTTTCTAGGCCACCTAGATTCATTGACTCATTTATTTTATACTGTGACATGCCCTTCAAGATGCACTCCATGATCCAAGTGTGCCACTCGCCTTTGACTCAAATTTTAATTTCGCGGCATGCCCTTCAATACGCACTACGTGCTCCAAGGGTGTCACTCCCCTTTGATTGGTTTTGGTAGTTTTCCCACCCTTGGAGTCAATACTCTATTTAGGTGACCTTGTGAGAAACTAAGGGGCTCTAAGGAATAAGGAACATGCCTTATTTCATACCCCTTAGAGTCTTCATGAGCGACTTTCTCATTATGCCCTCAAGACATCATGGATCTATCGAAATAGGTAATCATTAACCTACAGTTCGAGCTATGATGAGAGTGCCAGTAGGCTATAACAAGGATGCTGCCACACCTCTCCCTCAATATCTGGTTGTTGTGCATGGCCCCTTTACTCCTTATGTGAGTTTGATTAGAAAGCAATCGTCAGCATGCATCCATCAACGAAACACTTGAAATGATCCATATATAACATCATAACATACCCGATCATATGTCACATATGCATAAATAAAAATAACCAAACCAATACAGTCCACTCCCTGTCTCGATCCAAAGTCCAAGGAGGTCCATTAATGTGCGTGGCATCCTCAATTTGGCAATTGTCCTGCACACTTAGGGGAAACTCGTCAATGGCATTTGTCAATAAAAAAATATCAAATAACATAACATCATAATCCATCAACATCATCATAAGAATCCAGAAGCGAACAAACAACCATATACTAAAACCGGATCACTTGCATGCAAGTGTCGTCAAAGAATAAGTCAATAACATGTGCTCACAAGAGAGGGGTGTTACAATAATGTTATTTCTGGGTGATGGCATGATGCACATTGTGTCAAGTTTCATGAAAAACACACCCTCATTTAGATCAAGTCATTTTGATCAATGCCGTAGCACGACATATCATCAAGTGAATAGCTTAATTTGAGAGTGAAATGAATATTAGAGATAGAATCATTAGCATTGTGGTCACACTCGCCCCACTTGACCATTTAAGAACAAGCTTCGCAAGTTCGAATTTCATATCTTGATAGATAGGTGGTCAAATTAGCACAAAAATATTGATAATATACTATTTATTAAGTGGTGCACCAACACCTTGACCATGACTAGCACCTTGTCCATGACTCACATCCAAATGAAGCATCTATTACTATTACATGAATTTATGGCTATCTTTATTATGGCCAACTAGTCAACATACTTATTTATATCTCTATGTGTTTTGGAACTAGCCCATGTTATTCTCTACATTTAGTCATATAAGGATCAAGTTCTCATCTCTATGTTTTGTTAATCCCTTTCAATGGTAGTAAAAAAATTTACTCTCTCATGAAAAATGAAAACCAATTATTGAAGGTCAAACTTCTTTCTACACACAAAGAAGCCTCTACAATCATCAAGGTTGAAACTTAGCTGGTTAAAAGTTGGATTCTTTACATGGTAGTGCCCAATTCAAACCACTAAACCATAACTCACATATAAATACCTCTTTGTTACTAATAAATTTTAAATGAAACATTAAAATATTCTATAAAATATCTATTACAAATGTATTTATCTATATATGTTCTTTTAGAATATTAATTTTCATTCTTTTTATTTTAATTTTTTTTGGTATATGTTTCGTCGAATAGTTAGTTTTGTATACATTTTAAATTTTAAACTTATTTCTAGTTGATAGAATTTTTTTTTTATTTTCAATCTAATTTAATAAAATCTATTTATTAAAATATAATAAATTTATTAAATATATTTATTATAAAATTTTGTAAAAATATTTATTTAAACATCATTACAATAAAATTATAAAAAATATAATAAGAAAATGAAAAATAAAAAAGAGTGACAAGTAATCTACTATTTTTTTAAAACTTTCTTTATAATTGTTATTTTTTAATTTCCAATTTAATAAAATACATTTATTAAAATATAATAATTTTAATAAATATATTTATTATAAAATTAATTAAAATTATCTATTTAAAAATCATTACACTAAAATTAAAAATAAATATAATAAGAAAATGAAAAAAATAAAAAAATTGTATTTAATACAAAAATTTAACTAATAATTTTGAATCCATCCACCCCAACCCTAATTTATGTGTACTCTATAAACTATATCTTTTTATTAAACCTGAAATATCTTTGTTTAATACTTTGAAAATATGATAGAATTTCACATCTTATAAACGATACCCTTTTATTAAAACTAAAAGGCCATTGTTTGACACTTTACTTTGAAAGTATAATAAAATTTCAATTATGATTTTAAAGTATAATATATACAAATGATTCTTTATATATATATAATATAGGATATTTTCAAAGTCACCCCCACACAGATAGATGGAGATATATTCCCACACTATGTTATTGTCAATATGAATTCCATAAGTTTAAAAAGCGCTTACATGGAACATATCCCATGGTATAACAAGCAATCACCCTAACTCAAACAAAAACCTCATTTTAGTGATCCTAATAATAATGAAAACTAATCAATTAATTCTACCCTTTAATAAAATAAGTTGATCCAACAAACTTTTAACTCATGTTTTATATATATTATAGCATTGTTTACAAAATTTTAATATTATTATTATTTTATAAATATTTATTTAAGTTTCAAATTTACCAATTATTTAAAAGAATTGAATCTATTCATTTAAAATTTTTGAATGTGAAGATTTATTATTTAATTTTATGTTATAATAAATATGTTAATATTAAATATTAAATAATCAAAATATTACATATATGATTTTGATATAATAAAAAAATGAAAAAGTTATAAAAAATAGTATATAAAGTTTTTTTAAACTTTATTCATAATTGATAATTTTTTTTTTTTTCAATGTAATTTAATAAAATATATTTATTAAAATATAATAATTTTAATAAATATAATTATTATAAAATTAATTAAATATATTTATTTAAAAATCATTACAATAAACTTATAAAATATATAATAAAAGAATGAGAATATAAAAGAATTATACTTAATACAAAATTTTGACGTGAATCTATTTCACTCAAACCCTAATTTATATACACTCTATAAACCATAACTTTTTATTGAACTTGAAATGTCTTTGTCTAACATTTTGAAAACAGCTTAAAATTTCAATTAGAGTATAATATATACAAAATATACTTTATATATATAAAAAAAAACATATGATATTGTCAAATTCACTCACAAAAATAGATAAATAGATGGAAACATATTCCCACTCTAAATTATTGTTGAGATGAACTCCATAAATTATTGTTGAGATGAACTCCATAAATTTAGAATGCTAGTAGATGGAGACATATCCGAAACTAAAAGATCACCTCAACTCACACGAAAATTTTATTTTAGTGATCCTAATAATAATGAAATGTAATCAACTAATTATACCCTTAAAGAAA
>JASDQU010790126.1:639094-649644 GCA_032191745.1 Picea mariana | reverse complement strand
ATAATTGTGTTCATATCTCGCTCTGTAGTTTCATAATATTAATAAAATTTTGGAGTTGAGTCATTCCCAATTTATCACATCAATGTGTGTTTGAATCTTGAATGTATGAGTTTATTCTTTGTTAGAGTTAGCTTCAATATTTCCATTCCATAACTTGTTAGAGGTTGTGCATGTAAGTTGAAGCACTTGTTGTAGTTGTTTTTGTGGTTGTGTTGATTCCACTAACATGCACCCCATCATTAAATTATGCTTGGGAGAAAGCTTCCACACCTACAATTGAGAGAATGATGACATTTGCAACTCTGAACCTACAGTTGAGACAATGATAGCATCCAAATTGTCACAATTTAGAGGTATATCTATAGTTGATATCCTCTTTTATATGAACACTAATATATGCCTTAGGCATAATTATTAAAGAGTATTAAATAAAAATCATGTAATATTAAAAAAATTGGACAAAATATAATATTTATTTAATTTTTAAAGTTTATCTTTCAATTTATATGATATGCTAATTAAGATTGATTCTAATTTTGTGATCTGAGTTGGATCATTAATCGTTTGTCATTTATATCAATGTTATTAGGGTAGAAAAAATTGGAGGGTCATTTTAATGGCAAGTCCAAGTTTGGAAATTTGGGGTTTGAAACCTTTTGGATCCATTTTGATGCATCAAATGGTATTTTTTTTGGGGGGGGGACTTTTTCATGTTAGCTCAAGCCCCTTGATGTTATTCTACACATCGAGACCTTTCTAATGGTGCAAACATCATGTCAATCAGAGCTTGTATGCAAAAGTTATGCCTCCTACAAGTTGATCTACCGTGTTGACCACCATAGTATGAGTGGATGCCACGTCATCCCCCATTACTCACGCATATGGGGCTATCCACGTATGTAATTTCAAGAATATTATAGAAGGTCCAAAACCTTATCACAATTGAGGGTTCAGGAAGTCAAAACCCTAACCCTAGATAGCTATTGGGCAATGTTAAATATCGAGCCACTAGGAGAAGGGATTCCATTCTTTAGCATTGTATTTGTTCCAGAGTTGAGAAAAGCACCTAGGAGTGGTATTTTGAGAGCATAATAGAGGAGGAGATATTCTATAGCGGCCATACATGTCATAGTGTCAAAGGTAACTCCAGAGAGAGTGTCTCTTTCTTTGTACTTGCATTTGAAGAAAAGAGAGAAAAATGACATCACCTTCTAGCTAGGTTTTCTCTAGTATTAGGTTTCCCAAGTTATATCTTGTGTTTATTTGTGGATAGTGAGTGTTTATCTATGCTCTCTAGTTTTCGCATTTTAACTATTTCATATATTTTTTAACTGTATAAAAAATAAGGAAAAATTTGTACCTCGATGAGATGATATGATAGGATTTTTTAAAATATTTAATAGCTCTAAAATTAAAATGAATTTAAGTTAGTTTACATATTTCATTACTTTATAAAATAGTTTATTTAATAAAATATTATTAAAATATAGTATTTTTTATATGTTAAAAGTCTACTTGACATCAATTACATTCACTCAATTGTGATTATTTGCTTCATACTAATGTGTCTTTCAATATAAAAAAATATAAATAATTAACAATTATCATAATGATATTGTAATTTTTAAAATTAATAATTAAATTTTATAATTTTGAGATATTGAGCCTAAATCAAGGCTATAGCTTTAAAATATTAAGATGTGCTAGTTTTGGAGGATCATAGATTTTCCAAATCTAAACATTGTTGATTTGTTCATAGCATCATGAAAGTGTGTAAACATGGTGTTACACACTTAGTGTCAATGAAAGAATAATTTCCGCATCAATGCCAAGCCTCAACTTTATGTGAAGTTTTGGTGAAAACTGCATAGAGAACCTAGCTAGAGAAATTCACACAAAGCTTGCAAGAGAGAGAGAGAGAGAGAGAGAAGCAAGAATGAGAGAAAGAATAATTGATTGTATTAATTCTAATCCAAACTCAAAGAGTGAATAATTTACAATAGATATAGGATACATGAGTAACTAATGCACCATAGTAGTGATCTAGAGAGATCTATACACTCACTAACAAAAATCGGAGTGATCTGCCACATAGTCCTAGTTAACTATCCATGCAATCATCAGTTAAATAAGTCACATGTGTGGAGGTGATAGAAACACATGCATGCACATGATATGCACCCTCATGGCCACAAGAATGTTACATGTGCCCTCCTGGTGAGAAAATTGAGGTGAACATGCAACTGTTGGTGATAAAACTGAGGTTGTCATGCATGAGTTGCCTCCACTAGTGTAACCGAGTCAAAACTGAAGAGGGAAGGTGCCCTTTTTTGTAGGGAATATTCTTAGGAGAGAATATTCTCATCTATGGATAGCGCCCTCAATATTAGACTAGCAAAATTAGGAAAAATAATTACTAGGTGAGTGTTTAATATCTCCAACACTCTAGCACCAAACATTCCCTACACTAGGTTTAGCATTAGAATCATGTTAATTGCTTGCCTATAGATCCAATGCATGTGTCAAGATCAATTCCTATGCCAATGCCAACATTCATATTGTGAGTTGTAATGCAAGGAAGAGAGTTTACAAGTAGAAAAGGCATGAATCACTCACATTACACTAATGTAATTGTGGCTTCACAATTCTTGTGAAATAGTATAAAACTTTTGTAGTAAAAAACTAATGCCTAAAACAATTCATAATGAAATAAATAAGAGAACTAGTAGCACAACAATGGGACACTAGGGTTACAATGGTAAAACCCCCTATACAGGATAAAACCTCCACTCTCAAATATGCATATGTTGGCCCTAAACCAAGCTTTGAGGAAATCTTGGTCAGGTTTGACCACTTTTTGGACTTCGACGTAGTGATCGAGGAAGGAGTGGCCAAGCAGAGCTAAGATCGTGGATCTCACTTGTTTTGTGGGCTTTGTGGGATTTCTGGGCTTTCTGGGCTTTGTGGACCCAGCAAGGGGTTCCTTAGGGGTTTTGTAATGGGTTATGGGATGTTAGCCCATGGGTTTACCCATGATTAGGCCTTATTGTAAAAGTATAAATAAGTAATATTGTAAGGTAGAAAGAGAGAAGTGATGTGAGAGACTAAGAGAGCGAAGTCTAAGTGGCTAAGTGCAAGTGGTTATGAGTTTGTTTGTGCAACAGATTGTGTATGTAAGGCTCTGTGCTTGATAGAGGAGTTGGCTTTGTGCCTTGACCTAATTTTGGGAAGGAGGATTTGGTGCTCAGTGTGCAGATCTCCTGTCCTCTGTGAAGCTTGGCTTTGTGTCTTGGTGCATAGGAGCGACTGAGTGTAAGAAGATTGAAGATTAATAAATAAGACGAAGAAGTTGGTGGACATAGCCCCACACTGGGGTGAACCACGTACATCTTGTGTCTTTGGTGTGCTTGGTGCTGTGTTATTCATGTTATTTATTTGCTTAGTGCCTTATTGTTATATATGATAGATAGATCTGATGTTGCTTAGTGCTTTACTTGAGAATGAATGCTAGATCTAACTTGAATGTTATGTGCTAAATGGTAGAATTGCTTAATATTTATTGTTACTACATCGATCTATCTTAGGGTTTGTTCTGCGATGTTAATGAAGCTAATGAACTAATGCATATCACCTTTTAAGTGTGGCTAGAATACTTTGCAAAGTGTTATAATCACAGATCTGTGTCCCAGCTTAAGTATAGACACCTGAGTCTTGTAACCTCCCCTACCTCTACCTCGAGTGATAATTGGCCTACTTCCCAGGTGTTGTCGAAAGGGTCGGTAGTTAGGGTTTTGTTGGTGCGTTGTTGAAGCGTTGAACCCTGGGTCTGCCCCTATGCCAACAAATGGTTATGTTGTTGGGACCTGAAACTGTGATTGTTGGGAACTGAAGTAAATAAAATAGAAGCTCTATGCATAGATCTACTGTTGTAGTGCGTAGTATTCTACTTGATTTGCGAAAGCTCTGTGCTAAGAAGGAAACCAGATCTAAAGAAAAGAGGTAAGATCTTAAGAGAGGTAAAACTTTGTGCTTTGATAAGAGTAAGATAAGTGAAATTTTTTGTTTCGAAAGCATGAATTTAGGTATGTTTAATAGATTTTGTCCTAGTCTGAAGGCTAGGGCGCAATTGGAAGAAAGAGTTGATCTGAATAAATTTAATAGAAATGAAGAAAAATATGTTATTCCTATGCATAGAAATATATTTTGGACTAATAAGTGGATGCAAGAACCTAGAAAGAATTTTTTTAGGTCCAGCACTGTGATCCTACTGCACAGTACATGAGAGGTTGGGAAACGTACAAGAGAAAAAGAGGATTGACACTATGTTATAATTGCATAAGACCGAGAGATATTGCTAAGGAATGCCCTTGTGCAGGTCCTATTTGTCTTTGTTGTAAAATTGTTGGTCATGAAGTTGAGGATTGTCCAAGGATGATTGTTAAAGTCAAACAAATGAACATGAGACAAGAAAACTATGAAGGAAGTCAAGAGAATAAGATCATCTTAGAGAATCATCAAGAGAATGAGTCAAAGAAAGCCCAGATTATGTTATTACAATTGAAAGAAACGATGGACGATCACAAATATGTCAGTTTACCAGAGATCCTAAAAATAAGACAGTGCATAAATGCAAGAATAGGATACTTTGACATAGATTGTGTCTTGGATGAGGAAACACAAGTGAATATTATGACAGGAGACACTTGGGAGATTTTGGGAAAGATTTTTGTGGTACCTTCATTGGGAAGGATAGGCTTATTCAAGGGAAAGATGATAACCTTATGTGGAAGAGTTACTAATGTACATGTTATCATCCATGGAACATCGACTGAAGAGGAATTTGAATTCATTAAGTTTGTTGAGAACAACACCCCTTTTCCTCTTTTGTTAGGAAAGACTTGGATCGAGAAGGGTCAGATCGGAAGGAAAGCAGAGGAAGAAGATACAGAAAAGAAAAAGCAAGAACTAAGGGATTTCATAGGTAGAAAAATAGATTGACTACTAGAAGAACGAGAAGATAAGTCGAAGCAAAAAAAGGCAAGAGAATTAGCTATCGAGGTTGAAAGAACGCAAGAAGGTTTGAAGGACCTATCCATGCAAGAAAGAAGAATACCCACCCAGAAATTAATAAGAGAAGGGATATTAACTTCGAACCCTTTGAGAGCACATCAGCAATGTGAAGTCAATACACTAGGAGAAGATAAGGATAAGAATGGAAAGAGGAATCCAGAAATAGTTAGAGAGACCCAGATCACAGGAAAGAAGGCAAGGTAGCTCAGTAAGAAGAAAGCTAAGTTGGAAAATCTACGAGAAGTTACAAAGAACAAATGGAATACTTCAAAGGAGGTAGGTTCGCAGGATTTGAACCTCACCGGAACAACGAGGTTCAAATCCTACGAACCTACCTCCTTTGAACCCCATTTTGGTTGTCACTGGGAGGTTAACACTTGCGTTAAACTCCTCTTGTCGTGATACCATGGCAGAGACCCATGGCTCGACCAATGAATTACTGTGGATCTGGCGTTGATCCACCTTACAGGATTGAGCATGCAGAGAACCTACCCTCAGCAGTTTTACCCAGGGAAGGCTTCAGAGCACTCCCTAGCATAGCACATCAAGGAGGCTTACAGTGAAGTCAAAAAGGGAAAGCAAGGCTACAAGGTAGCCTCTATACAATATGGCGCAGTGCACCTCGCTTGTCAACTCATAGCTGGAAAGCTTGTAAGAAAGAACCACCCCACACAGGTCACCGGGTTCGTGGTGGACCTTACAGAAAAATGCATGGAGCGAATGCAGATGAATTGGGCGAGTTACCTCGTCAACGAACTTGAGAAATATTGTCTTGAAGCTTAGGATCAAGGATACGAATTCCAGTTCAGTTGGTTGATCGTGTTAATCACATTTGTCACTTGGAAAATGCTGGAAGGAGCCACCTTCCTAGAGATCGAACCCTCAGAGTTGTTGGCCGCTAGGTTCTCTACCTTGTGGTACACCAACGACATGTCGAAGCAATGGCAGTCGAACGCTATGTTCCATGCATATTATCAGCAACTGGAGGTTTCCATCAAGTTATTCTCGCGCATGACACCACACACCCTACACCAGTACAAACCGATAGCCAAGTTCCATGCAGATCTACATTTTATCTATATCACTGCGTGCAGAGATGAAAGCAAGGAAGAGTTACAATCATATTACAAGATGACAGATGAAGATATGGAGAAGATCAACAAGGAATGGTAGGAGGAGTTCCTTGTACCTGTCGTAGATGCAGAACTCTCTGAAGCTGACATTATAGGAAGCCCCTTGGTCACCTGGTTTGAGCACGCCATATAGTCTAGTAGGATGAAGAAGAAGAAGAAAAAGTAGGAATCCCAGAATATAGAAAACGATGAGGAGGATAGCACCTCTGAAGAAAATGGATTTGGCTCGCCAGAATGAGGAGATAAATCAAATGGACAAGGAGGAGGGGATGAAGGAGAAAATCTAGGAGAAGGCGAAGCTACACCGTCGAAATATCTCCCCACTAAAACAGTAACTCTGCAGAAGAGGAAGGTTTCTCTGCAAAAGCCTTCAGCGAGAAAAAAGACACGTGCTAGAAATCCCCAGATGGAGGCCACACTCATATCGGTCTAGTCCGCGAAGCCATGTAGGATGAATATGAGGAAATATTGCAGAGATATGGATCGAAGCAGGAGGAGCTATATGAGAGAGTCGAGAAGGAACTGAAGGAAATAAAACAAGCTATTCATTTGAGTCGCGTAGTACCTACTGCGCTTTCCACATTAAAGACTACAGAACTAGGGGATGAACCAGCCCAACTGAGAAGATTAGAAGATGCGACAGAGGCTCAACTTCAAAAAATCCATGAAGAAAAGGAGAAGGCTACAGAATCCTTGAAACAAGAGAAAGAGGAAATCTTAGATCAATTGTGCATATTGCGGTACTATGTAACTGCCTATGAGAATGAGAAAGAAGAGTTTGAGGCAATGGTCCAGGAGGACAAAGTGAAGCTACAGAGAGAAAACGAGCAGTTTCTCGCAGAATGGGTCACAGTCAAAGAGGAAGTAAGAAGAGGATGTCACTCTGTGTGAGGCTTGGCATAGGAGGAACAGGAGTTGGTTGAGGTTTAGGTGGCGAAGCTCGCTAAGACCATCCAACAGATTCAAGCAAGGATAACAGAGTTGGAGGTCCAAGCAGTACCGAGCACTCCGCAGGGGGTGCGCAATCAGAGGGAGGAAGCCACTAAGAATGTAGTTGTAAGAATCAGGGCCCTCACGTTAGAGTGAAAACAACTGAGTTACAGAAGCTCACAGACTTATGAACGCCTCGCAGAAGATCCAAAGATAAGGAAACTAGAAGTGCAGTTACAAGAGGCGCAAGAGCAGGAACTGTCAGTACAAGCATAGACGAATCTACTCATTGTGGTACAAATAATGAAGAGATCTCATGAAAAACACATGGTATAGCAACAGATTACTACCATCTAGGGCAAGGTAATGGAAGTCACATAGAAGCTACAACCTGTGTAGGATGAAGCCTGCAAGGTGTTTGAAGAAATTGAAGGACAAGGATCGCAACTAGACCAAGTGGTTGCAACGGTGGAACAGCACCTGGAAGGGCCTGTTACAGAGCAAATGATCCAAGAGCTCTTCGAGAAGGAGGCTTAAGCGAAGAAGCATGTCGAAGAAGCTCGAGTGAAACTCGAGGCCTTCAAAGCAGTGTTGCCCAGACCTGAGTGACTCAGGATGAGTCACAGGTGAGTGTTGGGGGCATGTTGGCCATCGACCAAGCTTTGAGGAAATCTTAGTCAGGTTTGACCAATTTTTGGACTTCGACGCAATGATCGAGGAAGGAGCACCCAGGCGAAGCTGAGATTGCGGATCTCACTTGTTTTGTGGGATTTGTGGATCCAACAAGGGGTTCCTTAGGGTTTTTTTTATGGGTTATGGGATGTTGTCCCATGGGTTTACCCATGATTAGGCCTTATTGTAAAAGTATAAATAAGTAATATTGTAAGGTAGAAAGAGAGAAGTGATGTGAGAGACTTAGAGAGTGAAGTCTAAGTGGCTAAGTGCAAGTGGTTCTGAGCTACTTTGTGCAACATAATGTGTATGTAAGGCTCTTTTCTTGATAGAGGAGTTGGCTCTGTGCCTTGACCTAATTTTGGGAAAGAGGATCTGGTGCTCAATGCGCAGATCTCCTGTCCTCTGCGAAGCTTGGCTCTGTGGCTTGGTGCACAAGAGAGATTGAGTGTAAGAAGATTGAAGATTAATAAAGAATACGAAGCAGTTGGTAGGCGTAGCCCCATACTGGGGTGAACAACGTACATCTTGTGTCTTTGGTGTGCTTGGTGTTGTGTTATTCATGTTATTTATCTGCTTAGTGCCTTATTGTTATATATGATAGATAGATATGTTGTTTCTTAGTGATTTACTTGAGAATGAATGTTAGATCTAACTTGAATGCTATGTGCTAAGTGGTATAAGTGCCTAATCTTTATTTTTACTGCGTCGATCTATCTTAGGGTTTGTTCTGCGATGTTAATGAAGCTAATGAACTAATTCATATCACCTTTTAAGTGTGGCTAGAATACTTTGTGAAGTGTTATAATCACATATATGTGTCCCAGCTTTGTTACAGACACCTGAGTCATGTAACCCCCCTTGCCTTTACCTCGGGTGAGACTTCGCCTGCTTCGTACGTGTTGCCAAAAGGGCCTATATTTAGGGTTTTGTTGGTGCGTTGTTGAAGCGTTGAACCCTGGGTCTGCCCTTGTGCCAACAACATATTTTTATTATGTGTGCTCCTTGTAATGATACATAAGGATGTCTTTAAATATAAAGTATTCCTTACCTAATGACACTCCTCACTCCCCAAGATTTTCTCATGCTCCTCTTAGCAACAAGACAAAAGATTATTAATTCATTATAAAGCACGTATTAAACTTGCATAAGATGACAAATCAATCAAAGCTCATTTGAAAAACACACAACAAGCAAGAATTATTTCTAACATTACCCCATAGCAAGTACTTGTTGTGAATCCCTCATCTCATACAGTGCAAGTTGGGCTCTCGTTATATCTCCTTATGCATGTCAAGGAATACCCCACCAGAAATGAATACACTGCAATAGTCATGGTCAATATACTATCTCTCCTATAGCACATGAAGAACAAGATTATCCAAAGGTTATAGATTATAGGATATACACATCCTCACCAGCATCCCTACTTATTGTCTCCAACATCAGGGATACCATTGACATGCCTCGATACCAGACTTACAAAGATATCCTACAAGACCAGTTGAGCATGCCACACCATTTCTTACAGCCATATACCCCTTACATCATACAACAACACTTCATAGATACTCCAAACATGAAGTTATGCAGTTACAAAAGCATATCATCATAGCTTTTCATGCTTGTACATTTTTTGAATTCAAGCTCCATGAAAATTATCTTCAGTAACATGAAGCATCCAATGACTTTTTATATGCATCCTTGCAAATCCTTGTCGATGCCATTACACAATTGCATTCTCATTGAGATTTTCTCTACAACATTTGTCTTTAACCAATTTGCAAGGATTTCTACCTAACAATCATGAACTTTGTATCTCCATTGTATATTCAACCACATTGCTAACCCTTTGAGATATGGAAATCACACAACCAACTTATTGCAACTGTCAACAATTATAAGATCTATTTAGAAAGGAAAATTACAACACTCACCATGGGAGTCACTCCCAAAATGCTTCCCCACAAGCTTCCTTCCATTACCACAACCACGACCTCCACTTTGTTCTCTACTTTCTAACACACACTATGCAAATAACCACCATGCACCATGTATCACGTTGCAACCTTCTCTTCAACAACTCGCAACTATGCTCTCAACCATGGCTCAGATGAATTCCATGCAACTTTTAGATTGTTGTACGAGCATTTTTCTTGCTACTATCAAATTAAAATGCACCCAACACTAACAAGCAAAGCCCCCATTTTTTTTGTACTTGCATGTTGCTCGCTATATCCAATCTCAAGCACCTTTATGATCACCAACTAGAGTAAACATGTATTCTCCCTCTACCAACGGTCTCTCTCATGCCTTCACAGAGCTACAACAGTGTTCTTCTAGACAAGGAACTCCATGGGCAAAATCATAACCTACAAATGCAATCCACAAATCTCCCTTTTGAGAAAGATCAAGCCCATGCTAGCGTTGATACCATGTACAAATTTTGTAGCAAATAATCAATTTCCTAAAGCAACTCATAAACAAGTAAATCATAAAACTAGCAACACAATAATGGGACATCAAGGTTATAGTGGAAAAACCCTCATACGAGATAAAACCTCCACTCTCAAAGATGCATCTTCATATTTTATGTGCTCCTTGTAATAATACATAAGAATGTCTTTAAATACAAAAGCTTTGTTGAAACTTACCTAGTGACACTCCTCGCTTCCCAAGATTTTCTCATGTTCCTCTTAGAAACAACACAAAATCTTACTAGATCATTACAAGGCACATACTAAA
>JASDQU010790126.1:624090-639050 GCA_032191745.1 Picea mariana | reverse complement strand
ATAATTGTGTTCATATCTCGCTCTGTAGTTTCATAATATTAATAAAATTTTGGAGTTGAGTCATTCCCAATTTATCACATCAATGTGTGTTTGAATCTTGAATGTATGAGTTTATTCTTTGTTAGAGTTAGCTTCAATATTTCCATTCCATAACTTGTTAGAGGTTGTGCATGTAAGTTGAAGCACTTGTTGTAGTTGTTTTTGTGGTTGTGTTGATTCCACTAACATGCACCCCATCATTAAATTATGCTTGGGAGAAAGCTTCCACACCTACAATTGAGAGAATGATGACATTTGCAACTCTGAACCTACAGTTGAGACAATGATAGCATCCAAATTGTCACAATTTAGAGGTATATCTATAGTTGATATCCTCTTTTATATGAACACTAATATATGCCTTAGGCATAATTATTAAAGAGTATTAAATAAAAATCATGTAATATTAAAAAAATTGGACAAAATATAATATTTATTTAATTTTTAAAGTTTATCTTTCAATTTATATGATATGCTAATTAAGATTGATTCTAATTTTGTGATCTGAGTTGGATCATTAATCGTTTGTCATTTATATCAATGTTATTAGGGTAGAAAAAATTGGAGGGTCATTTTAATGGCAAGTCCAAGTTTGGAAATTTGGGGTTTGAAACCTTTTGGATCCATTTTGATGCATCAAATGGTATTTTTTTTGGGGGGGGGACTTTTTCATGTTAGCTCAAGCCCCTTGATGTTATTCTACACATCGAGACCTTTCTAATGGTGCAAACATCATGTCAATCAGAGCTTGTATGCAAAAGTTATGCCTCCTACAAGTTGATCTACCGTGTTGACCACCATAGTATGAGTGGATGCCACGTCATCCCCCATTACTCACGCATATGGGGCTATCCACGTATGTAATTTCAAGAATATTATAGAAGGTCCAAAACCTTATCACAATTGAGGGTTCAGGAAGTCAAAACCCTAACCCTAGATAGCTATTGGGCAATGTTAAATATCGAGCCACTAGGAGAAGGGATTCCATTCTTTAGCATTGTATTTGTTCCAGAGTTGAGAAAAGCACCTAGGAGTGGTATTTTGAGAGCATAATAGAGGAGGAGATATTCTATAGCGGCCATACATGTCATAGTGTCAAAGGTAACTCCAGAGAGAGTGTCTCTTTCTTTGTACTTGCATTTGAAGAAAAGAGAGAAAAATGACATCACCTTCTAGCTAGGTTTTCTCTAGTATTAGGTTTCCCAAGTTATATCTTGTGTTTATTTGTGGATAGTGAGTGTTTATCTATGCTCTCTAGTTTTCGCATTTTAACTATTTCATATATTTTTTAACTGTATAAAAAATAAGGAAAAATTTGTACCTCGATGAGATGATATGATAGGATTTTTTAAAATATTTAATAGCTCTAAAATTAAAATGAATTTAAGTTAGTTTACATATTTCATTACTTTATAAAATAGTTTATTTAATAAAATATTATTAAAATATAGTATTTTTTATATGTTAAAAGTCTACTTGACATCAATTACATTCACTCAATTGTGATTATTTGCTTCATACTAATGTGTCTTTCAATATAAAAAAATATAAATAATTAACAATTATCATAATGATATTGTAATTTTTAAAATTAATAATTAAATTTTATAATTTTGAGATATTGAGCCTAAATCAAGGCTATAGCTTTAAAATATTAAGATGTGCTAGTTTTGGAGGATCATAGATTTTCCAAATCTAAACATTGTTGATTTGTTCATAGCATCATGAAAGTGTGTAAACATGGTGTTACACACTTAGTGTCAATGAAAGAATAATTTCCGCATCAATGCCAAGCCTCAACTTTATGTGAAGTTTTGGTGAAAACTGCATAGAGAACCTAGCTAGAGAAATTCACACAAAGCTTGCAAGAGAGAGAGAGAGAGAGAGAGAAGCAAGAATGAGAGAAAGAATAATTGATTGTATTAATTCTAATCCAAACTCAAAGAGTGAATAATTTACAATAGATATAGGATACATGAGTAACTAATGCACCATAGTAGTGATCTAGAGAGATCTATACACTCACTAACAAAAATCGGAGTGATCTGCCACATAGTCCTAGTTAACTATCCATGCAATCATCAGTTAAATAAGTCACATGTGTGGAGGTGATAGAAACACATGCATGCACATGATATGCACCCTCATGGCCACAAGAATGTTACATGTGCCCTCCTGGTGAGAAAATTGAGGTGAACATGCAACTGTTGGTGATAAAACTGAGGTTGTCATGCATGAGTTGCCTCCACTAGTGTAACCGAGTCAAAACTGAAGAGGGAAGGTGCCCTTTTTTGTAGGGAATATTCTTAGGAGAGAATATTCTCATCTATGGATAGCGCCCTCAATATTAGACTAGCAAAATTAGGAAAAATAATTACTAGGTGAGTGTTTAATATCTCCAACACTCTAGCACCAAACATTCCCTACACTAGGTTTAGCATTAGAATCATGTTAATTGCTTGCCTATAGATCCAATGCATGTGTCAAGATCAATTCCTATGCCAATGCCAACATTCATATTGTGAGTTGTAATGCAAGGAAGAGAGTTTACAAGTAGAAAAGGCATGAATCACTCACATTACACTAATGTAATTGTGGCTTCACAATTCTTGTGAAATAGTATAAAACTTTTGTAGTAAAAAACTAATGCCTAAAACAATTCATAATGAAATAAATAAGAGAACTAGCAGCACAACAATGGGACATTAGGGTTACAATGGTAAAACCCCCTATATAGGATAAAACCTCCACTCTCAAATATGCATATGTTGGCCCTCGACCAAGATTTGAGGAAATCTTGGTCAGGTTTGACCACTTTTTGGACTTCGACGTAGTGATCGAGGAAGGAGCACCCAGGCAGAGATGAGATCATGGATCTCACTTGTTTTGTGGGATTTTTTGGGATTTCTGGGCTTTGTGGACCCAACAAGGGGTTCCTTAGGGGTTTTGTAATGGGTTATGGGATGTCGGCCCATGGGTTTACCCATGATTAGGCTTTATTGTAAAAGTATAAATAAGTAAGATTGTAAGGTAGAAAGAGAGAAGTGATGTGAGAGACTTAGAGAGCGAAGTCTAAGTGGCTAAGTGCAAGTGGTTATGAGTTTCTTTGTGCAACGGATTGTGTATGTAAGGCTCTGTCCTTGATAGAGGAGTTGGCTTTGTGCCTTGACCTAATTTTGGGAAGGAGGATTTGGTGCTCAGTGTGCAGATCTCTTGTCCTCTGCGAAGCTTGGCTTTGTGTCTTGGTGCACAGGAGCGACTAAGTGTAAGAAGATTGAAGATTAATAAATAAGACAAAGAAGTTGGTGGACATAGCCCCACACTGGGGTGAACCACGTACATCTTGTGTCTTTGGTGTGCTTGGTGTTGTGTTATTCATGTTATTTATCTGCTTAGTGCCTTATTGTTATATATGATAGATAGATCTGATGTTGCTTAGTGCTTTACTTGAGAATGAATGCTAGATCTAACTTGAATGTTATGTTCTAATTGGTAGAATTGCTTAATATTTATTGTTACTGCGTTGATCTATCTTAGGGTTTGTTCTGTGATGTTAATGAAGCTAATGAACTAATGCATATCACCTTTTAAGTGTGGCTAGAATACTCTGCAAGGTGTTATAATCACATATATGTGTCCCAGCTTGGGTATAGACACCTGAGTCCTGTAACCTCCCCTACCTCTACCTCGAGTGATAATTGGCCTGCTTCCCAGGTGTTGTCGAAAGGGTCGGTAGTTAGGGTTTTGTTGGTGCGTTGTTGAAGCGTTGAACCCTGGGTCTGCCCCTATGCCAACAAATAGTTATGTTGTTGGGACCTGAAACTGTGATTGTTGGGAACTGAAGTAAATAAAAGAGAATCTCTATTCATAGATCTGTTGTTGTAGTGCGCAGTATTCTACTTGATTTGCGAAAGCTCTTTGCTAAGAAGGAAACCCAATCTGAAGAAAAGAGGTAAGATCTTAAGAGAGGTAAAGCTTTGTGCTTTGATAAGAGTAAGATAATTGAAATTTTTTGTTTCGAAAGCATGAATTTAGGTATGTTTAATAGATTTTGTTCTAGTATGAAGGCTAGGGCACAGTTGGAAGAAAGAGTTGATCTGAATAAATTTAATAGAAATGAAGAAAGATATGTTATTCCTATGCATATAAAGATATTTTGGACTAATAAGTGGATGCAAGAACCTAGAAAGAATTTTTTGTAGGTCCAACACTGTGTCCTACTGAACAGTACATGAAAGGTTGGGGAACGTACAAGAGAAAAAGAGGATTGACACTATGTTATAATTACATAAGACCGAGAGATATTGCTAAGGAATGCCCTCGTGCAGGTCCTATTTGTCTTTGTTGTAAAATTGTTGGTCGTGAAGTTGAGGATTGTCCAAGGATGATTGCTAAAGTCGAACAAATGAACATGAGACAAGAAAACTATGAAGGAAGTCAAGAGAATAAGATCATCTTAGAGAATCATCAAGAGAATGAGTCAAATAAATCCCAGATTATGTTATTACAATTGAAAGAAACGATGGGCGATCACAAAGATGTCAGTTTACTAGAGATCCTGAAAATAAAACAGTGCATAAATGCAAGAATAGGATAATTTGACATAGATTGTGTCTTGGATGAGGAAACACAAGTGAATAGTATGACATAAGACACTTGGGAGATTTTGGGAAAGATTGTTGTGGTACCTTCATTGGGAAGGATAGGCTTATTCAAGGGAAAGATGATAACCTTATGTGGAAGAGTTACTAATGTACATGTTATCATCCATGGAACATCGACTGAAGAGGAATTTGAATTCATTAAGTTTGTTGAGAACAACACCCCTTTTCCTCTTTCGTTAGGAAAGACTTGGATCGAGAAGGATCAGATCGGAAGGAAAGCAGAGGAAGAAGATACAGAAAAGAAAAAGAAAGCACTAAGGGATTTCATAGCTAGAAAAATAGATCGACTACTAGAAGAACGAGAAGATAAGTCGAAGTAACAAAAGGCAAGAGAATTAGCTATCGAGGTTGAAATAACGCAAGAAGGTTTGAAGGACCTATCCATGCAAGAAAGAAGAATACCCACCCAGAAATTAATAAGAGAAGGGATATTAACTTCGAACCCTTTGAGAGCACATCAGCAGTGTGAAGTTAATACACTAGGAGAAGATAAGGATAAGAATGGAAAGAGGAATCCAAAAATAGTTAGAGAGACTCAAATCACAACAAAGAAGGCAAGGTAGCTCAGTAAGAAGAAAGCTAAGTTGGAAAAGCTACGGGAAGTTACAAACAACAAATGGAATACTTCAAAGGAGGTAGGTTCGCAAGATTTGAACCTCGCCGGAACAACGAGGTTCAAATCCTACGAACCTACCTCCTTTGAACCCCATTTTGGTTTTCACTGGGAGGTTAACGCTTGTGTTAAACTCCTCTTGTTGTGCTACCATGGCGGAGACCCGTGGCTCGACCGATGAATTACTGTGGATCTGGCGCTGATCCACCTTACAGGATTGAGCATGCAGAGAACCTACCCTCAGCAATTTTACCCAGGGAAGGATTCAGAGCGCTCCCTGGCATAGCACATCAAGGAGGCTTACAGTGAAGTCGAAAAGGGAAAGCGAGGCTACAAGGTAGCCTCTATACAATATGGCGCAGTGCACCTCGCTTGAAAACTCATAGCTGGAAAGCTTGTAAGAAAGAACCACCTCACACAGGTCACCGGGTTCATGGTGGACCTTACAGAAAAATGCATGGAGGGAATGCAGATGAATTAGGCGAGTTACCTCGTCAACGAACTTGAGAAATATTGTCTCGAAGCTTAGGATCAAGGATACGAATTCCAGTTCAGTTGGTTGATCGTGTTAATCGCATTTGTCACTTGGAAAATGCCAGAAGGAGCCACCTTCCCGGAGATCGAACCCTCAGAGTCGTTGGCCGCTAGGTTCTCTACCTTGTGGTACACCAACGACATGTCGAAGAAATGGAAGTCGAACGCTATGTTCCATGCATATTATCAGTAACTGAAGGTTTCCATCGATTCATTCTCGCACATGACACCACGCACCCTACACCAGTACAAACCGATAGCCAAGTTCCATGCAAATCTGCATTTTATCTATATCACTACGTGCAGAGATGAAAGCAAGGAAGAGTTACAATCATATTACAAGATGACAGATGAAGACATGGAGCAGATCAACAAGGAATGGCAGGAGGAGTTCCTTGTACCTGTCGTCAATGAAAAACTCTCTGACGCTGACATTATAGGAAGCCCCTTGGTCACCCGGTTCGAGCACGCCATATAGTCTAGTAGGACGAAGAAGAAGAAGAAAAAGTAGGAATCCTAGAATATAGAAAATGATGAGGAGGACAGCACCTCTGAAGAAAATGGATTTGGCTCACCAGAATGAGGAGATAAATCAAATGGACAAGGAGGAGGGGATGAAGGATAAAATCTAGGAGAAGGCGAAGCTACACCGTCGAAATATCCCCCCACTAAAACAGTAACTCCGCAGAAGAGGAAGGTTTCTCTGCAAAAACCTTCAGCGAGAAAGAAGACACGCGCTAGAAATCCCCAGATGGAGGCCACACTCATATCGGTCTAGTCCGCAAAGCCATGTAGGATGCATATGAGGAAATATTGCAGAGATATGGAGCGAAGCAGGAGGAGCTGTATGAGAGAGTCGAGAAGGAACTGAAGGAAATACAACAATCTATTCATTTGAGTCGTGTAGTACCTACTGCGCTTTCCACATTAAAGACTATAGAACTAGGGGATGAACCAACCCAACTGAGAAGATTAGAAGATGCGATAGAGGCTCAACTTCAGAAAATCCACGAAGAAAAGGAGAAGGCTACAGAAGCCTTGAAACAAGAGAAAGAGGAAATCTTAGATCAATTGCGCATAGTGCGGTACTGTGTAACCGCCTATGAAAATGAGAAAGAAGAGTTTGAGGCAATGGTCCAGGAGGACAAAGTGAAGCTACAGAGAGAAAACGAGCAGTTTCTCGTAGAACGGGTCGCAGTAAAAGAGGCAGTAAGAAGAGCATGTCACTCTGTGTGAGGCTTGGCATAGGAGGAACAGGAGTTGGTTAAGGTTTAGGTGGCAAAGCTCACTGAGACCATCCAACAGCTTCAAGCAAGGATAACAGAGTTGGAGGTCCAAGCAATACCGAGCACTCTGCGGGTGGTGCGCAATCAGAGGGAGGAAGCCGCTAAGAATGTAGTTGTAAGAATCTGGGCCCTCATGTTAGAGTGCAAACAACTGAGTTACAGAAGCTCACAGACTTATGAACGCCTCGCAGAAGATCCAAAGATAAGGAAACTAGAAGTGCAGTTACAAGAGGCGCAAGAGCAGGAACTGTCATTACAAGCACAGATGAAGCTACTCATTGTGGTACAAATAATGAAGAGATCTCATGAAAAACACATGGTACAGCAACAGATTACTTCCATCCAGGGCAGGGTAATGGAAGTCACGTAGAAGCTACAACCTGTGCAGGATGAAGCCTGCAAGGTGTTTGAAGAAATTGAAGGACAAGGATCGCAACTGGACCAAGTGGTTGCAACGGTGGAACAATGCCTGGAAAGGCCTGTTACAAAGCAGATGATCCAAGAGCTCGTCGAGAAGGAGGCTTAAGTGAATAAGCTCGAGTGAAACTCGAGGCCTTCGAAGCAGTGTTTCCCAGACCTGAGTGACTCGGGACGAGTCACAGGTGAGTGTTGGGGGCATGTTGGCCCTCGACCAAGCTTTGAGGAAATCATGGTCAGGTTTGACCACTTTTTGGACTTCGACACAGTGATCAAGGAAGGAGCACCCAGGCGAAGCTGAGATTGTGGATCTAACTTGTTTTGTGGGATTTGTGGATCCAACAAGGGGTTCCTTAGGGTTTTTTTTATGGGTTATGGGATGTTGTCCCATGGGTTTACCCATGATTAGGCCTTATTGTAAAAGTATAAATAACTAATATTGTAAGGTAGAAAGAGAGAAGCGATGTGAGAGACTTAGAGAGCGAAGTCTAAGTGGCTAAGTGCAAGTGGTTATGAGCTACTTTGTGCAACATAATGTGTATGTAAGGCTCTGTTCTTGATATAGGAGTTGGCTCTGTGCCTTGACCTAATTTTGGGAAGGAGGATCTGGTGCTCAATGCGCAGATCTCCTGTCCTCTGCGAAGCTTGGCTCTGTGGCTTGGTGCACAAGAGCGATTGAGTGTAAGAACATTGAAGATTAATAAAGAATATGAAGCAGTTGGTGGGCGTAGCCCATACTGGGGTGAACATCGTACATCTTGTGTCTTTGGTGTGCTTGGTGTTGTGTTATTCATGTTATTTATCTGCTTAGTGCCTTATTGTTATATATGATAGATAGATATGGTGTTTCTTAGTGATTTACTTGAGAATGAATGCTACATCTAACTTGAATGCTATGTGCTAAGTGGTATAAGTGCTTAATCTTTATTGTTACTGCGTCGATCTATCTTAGGGTTTGTTCTGCGATGTTAATGAAGCTAATGAAGTAATTCATATCACCTTTTAAGTGTGGCTAGAATACTCTGTGAAGTGTTATAATCACATATATGTGTCCCAGCTTGGTTACAGACACCTGAGTCATGTAACCCCCCTTGCCTTTACCTCAGGTGAGACTTCGCCTGCTTCGTAGGTGTTGCCAAAAGGGCCTATATTTAGGGTTTTGTTGGTGCATTGTTGAAGCGTTGAACCCTAGGTCTGCCCTTGTGCCAACAACATATTTTTATTATGTGTGCTCCTTGTAATGATACATGAGGATGTCTTTAAATATAAAGTATTCCTTACCTAATGACACTCCTAACTCCCCAAGATTTTCTCATGCTCCTCTTAACAACAAGACAAAAGATTATTAATTCATTATAAAGCACGTATTAAACTTGCATAAGATGACAAATCAATCAAAGCTCATTTGAAAAACACACAACAAGCAAGAATTATTTCTAACATTACCCCATAGCAAGTACTTGTTGTGAATCCCTCTTCTCATACAGTGCAAGTTGGGCTCTTGTTATATCTCCTTATGCATGTCAAGGAATACCCCACCAGAAATGAATACACTGCAATAGTCATGGTCATTATACTATCTCTCCTATAGCACATGAAGAACAAGATTATCCAAAGGTTATAGATTATAGGATATACACATCCTCACCAACATCCCTACTTATTGTCTCCAACATCGGGGATACCATTGACATGCCTCGATACCAGACTTACAAAGATATCCTACAAGACCAGTTGAGCATGCCACACCATTTCTTACAACCATATACCCCTTACATCATACAACAACACTTCATAGATACTCCAAACATGAAGTTATGCAGTTACAAAAACATATCATCATAGCTTTTCATGCTTGTACGTTTTCTGAATTCAAGCTCCATGAAAATTATCTTCAGTAACATGAAGCATCCAATGAATTTTTATATGCATCCTTGCAAATCCTTGTCGATGCCATTACACAATTGCATTCTCATTGAGATTTTCTCTACAACATTTGTCTTTAACCAATTTGCAAGGATTTCTACCTAACAATCATGAACTTTGTATCTCCATTGTATATTCAACCACATTGCTAACCCTTTGAGATATGGAAATCACACAACCAACTTATTGCAATTGTCAACAATTATAAGATCTATTTAGAAAGGAAAATTACAACACTCACCATGGGAATCACTCCCAAAATGCTTCCCCACAAGCTTCCTTCCATTACCACAACCACGACCTCCACTTTGTTCTCTACTTTCTAACACACACTATGCAAATAACCACCATGCACCATGTATCATGTTGCAACCTTCTCTTCAACAACTCGCAACTATGCTCTCAACCATGGCTCAAATGCATTCCATTCAACTTTTAGATCGTTGTACGAGCATTTTTCTTGCTACTATCAAATTAAAATGCACCCAACACTAACAAGCAAAGCCCCCATTTTTTTTGTACTTGCATGTTGCTCGCCATATCCAATCTCAAGCACCTTTATGATCACCAACTAGAGTAAACATGTATTCTCCTTCTACCAACGGTCTCTCTCATGCCTTCACAGAGCTACAACAATGTCCTTCTAGACAAGGAACTCCATGGGCAAAATCATAACCTACAAATGCAATCCACAAACCTCCCTTTTGAGAAAGATCAAGCCCATGCTAGCGTTGATACCATGTACAAATTTTGTAGCAAATAATCAATTTCCTAAAGCAACTCATAAACAAGTAAATCATAAAACTAGCAACACAATAATGGGACATTAAGGTTATAGTGGAAAAACCCTCATACGAGATAAAACCTCCACTCTCAAAGATGCATCGTCATATTTTATGTGCTCCTTGTAATGATACATAAGAATGTCTTTAAATACAAAAGATTTGTCGAAACTTACCTAGTGACACTCCTCGCTTCCCAAGATTTTCTCATGTTCCTCTTAGAAACAACAAAAAATATTACTAGATCATTCCAAGGCACATACTAAACTTGCATAAGATGAAAACTCATAACAACCACACAACAAGCAAGGGCTATGCCTAACAAATAGAATATTGTTGTAGTGTGATCTCTTAAAAGGGGTGTGAAAGGTGAACAATGGAAGTGTGAAACTTTATAAGTATGAGAGGATCAAAATTGAATATCAAATTGTGTAGAACAAGTCCTTATTTGTCCTCCATGATGTACATTAGTATTAGTAATAGTAATATCCTAATAGGAAATTTGACGGTTGGGAAATTGAATTGATTCACTTTCCCTTAGGTTATAAAATCTTTTAATTTCAATATGCAAGGGATATGAACTCAATTCATACGTTGTAATATTAATACATGAGTTTCGTATTTCATTGTTGCCCATTTTAGTTTATGTGAATGTGTTTCCATGTAATTTTGAGTTCTACAATTAGGTTTATTGGGTGTGATTTTGTTCTACCACTTTTAATATCACCAATGAGATCATTAATTTGGTATCAAAGAAACTAAATGATAGGTGTTTTCTTATGTCAGACTTTGTATAGTTCATGGAAAATAGCTAATCCAAGATAAAGAGAGAAATGGAAAACAATTAGTAGAGAAGAATTGAGGCCTTAGAAGAGGGAATTATTCATCTTGATGGGAAAATGATGAATCTAGATAGCCAAATGACTCACATTATGATAATGTTTAAAACATTGATTGTTATAGTCATGGCTTCACAAGTGAGGATCAATCAAAATTCTTTTATGAACAAAATTGATTAGATTTTGTATCCTCCTTCAAATCTATCACCACTACTCAATCTTGGGAAATTTCTTGAAGGTCGAGACCAAGGTTAAGATCACATCTTATCATGGCTAGATTGGCCTTGTCAAGATGTATTATTTTATCATGGAATTGGAGACATATTTCTTGGTACAACAAAACATGGTTGAGCAAAATTTTTCTTTTGTAAAGATCGGGTGTGATCCTAGGATTCAAAGATTGACTAAATCCATGATTGGTAGACTAGGACTAGAGAGAGCTTTACCCTAAGTAATATTCTAAGTATCAACACATACATTCGGTTGAACACATACATTCGGTTGTTGTATAGGAGGTGCAAATTGCACAAAATCATAGTGTAGGTTGCACATTGAAATGGAAAATTCTAAAATGGATCATAGTGGCATATTGACATTGTTTCATGGATGTGTTAATATTAGAGTCATGCAATTTTGGTGCTAGACCCCAATCTTGTAGTTCCAAAGTTTATTTGTGTGTATAGATTGACAATTTTCCTTTCTACACACTCCCTTATTACAGACCCAGAATGTAACTTAGTGTCGGCATGTTAATTATGATGGTTGGATTAGCAACAAATCATGCACAAAATCCTAATAGTCATGATAGATTGTAAACATTTAAATTAGCATATGAGTAGATGGAAAACACATTGCTTCATTTGTTAGATTATTTATATGCCACATGGAGACTGTAAATGAGATGGTTGTTGGATGTAGATTGTTTGCAATGGATTGGTAGCCTTTTGTTGTAAATAATTATGTTCATATCTCGCTGTGTATTTTCATAATATTAATAAAATTTTGGAGTTGAGTCATTCCCAATTTATCAAATCAAGGTGTGTTTGAATCTTGAATGTATGAGTTTATTCTTCGTTAGAGTTAGCTTCAATATTTCCATTCCATAACTTGTTAGAGGTTGTGCATGTAAGTTGAAGTACTTGTTGTAGTTGTTTTTGTGGTTGTGTTGATTCCACTAACATGCACCCCATCATTAAATTATGCTTGGGAGAAAGCTTTCACACCTCCAATTGAGAGAATGATGGAATTTGCAACTCTGAACCTACAGTTGAGACAATGATAGCATCCAAATTGTCACAATTTAGAGGTATGTCTATAGTTGATATCCTCTTTTATATACATATTAAAAATACCAGTGCAAAAAAAACAAAATCACAGGCCTCATAGCTTAACAGTGACTTGATAATACTCTGAAAGGGTGCGATGGCAGACTAGTTTAACAATTGTTTGTTATTACCCAGCCAGCAATACAATCAGACGATATCCAGGATTTTGAATTTATATACTTTAAGATTGATGATTTGGCCATAGAAAATGACATAAAAAGCATTATTAATGACAGAAACCATATTGTCACTTTCTGAAGCGATGGAGATCGAATCTCACATTTTATGGACGATCCTGAAAAGCCCACAATCTACAGAATGCCATGTCTCTTATAGCAATCGGTATCATTGTTTTGATCTACCAGTGGGGAAGTACGAGCGCATACACATAATCGATTATAATCTTTGAAATTGTATTAATAATCTTTGAAATTGTATCAAAATGGCCTGTCAGAAATTTGTTATTTTTAATTTATTTTTTAATGAGAACATTTCTGAAAACTATATTGCTTACACTAAGGGATTAAAATCCCATCAAATACCTTTTACTCAAATACTTAGAATAGAATATTCCAGAAGTAAGAGAACCATTAAATAGATGTGTGAGAATCCTAGAAGAGGAGTCGTCCCAAGGAGAATAATCATAAAGAAATAGAAATCCCAAGAAAGTGAAGTCAACTTTGCCAGAAAAAGTCAAAGTAAATTATATTTGCCAAAAAAGACAGGTCAGCCCTGTGGGAAAAGTTCACTGGCAGAATAGGTATAAATAAGGTGGCACCTTAGCTCATTTGCACACTCTCGCACACACATAAACAATGCACAAGTCTAAGGAGGTGCAGCAGCAGTAGCTAGGGCGCAAGTCTAAGGAGCAACAATGGCGGCTAGGGTGCAAGTATTTATGGTATCTTATTCTTGTGTGCTTCTCTTGGTAAAGGTGCGCTTTATTGGTATTGCGTTACTACTGCAACAGTGGTGTTTCTAGTTAGGGTTTATCTGTTGGTTCTAGTGTGGACTTTTCAAAATCATTTTATCTAAGAAAAGGTTATTGTGCTCGGGGGTGGCATATGTGGATGCCTATGGTTGGGTGACAATGATGTGACATTGTCTATGGTTAAACGAGCATACCAAAATTTTAACATGGTTTCAGATTTGATTTCCTTCGTAACAGTCTAACCATTGGAAGGAAGATCCTCAGTTTCCCCCATTCTCAAGCTTGTTGAGCACTTACTAAACCCATTAAAAAGGTTGCCTAAGTAGGGCACATCTTTCCCTCATATCAAATCTCAAAAATTCTGAAATTGAAAATTTAGGGTTTCCTCATAAAACCCTAGGTCTGCAGTGCCAGTTGCTTCGTGCCAGTTTCTTCGTGTCAGTTGCAATTCCAATTGCAGTACCAATTGTAGTACCAGTTGCAGCACCAGTTGCAGTACTAGTTGCAATTCCTTTGATCCAGTGAAGTTTTTGATAACTCGTTGAGCAACTCGTTGAAAGGATGTTGAAATTATTTTTTCCCTAGATCAAATCACTATCCATTCTTCCGACAATTAGGATTTCTAGTTTTGCAACAACAGCAAACCCTAACCCAAATTCGTTGGGCACTTTCAGTGAAGAGTTGGGAATATTTTTTGGTTGTCCTAGTGCACCTTACCCTAACACATCTCCAGCTACCTTTAGATTGCAAGTTGGAGCACTTTGAATTTTTAGGATTCACTGTTGTTTGTCGCTCTTGTTGGAGGTATGTACCTATATATATTTGAACCGTATCATTATCTTAAGAGTATTTGTAGGAGAAGGGATCTTTTGTCCAAGCAACAATTGTAGATCCAGAGGATCTCAGATCCATCACATTCAGAGGAACAATGCACTCCAAGTTTGATTGTTTTGATATGCCTCTAGTTGTTATGGCATTATTGTGATGTTATGAACATATAGGTTGCATTTTGATCTATTAAAGTTATGATTATTTCTAGTCAAAGTTAAAGTTATAAGCTAATTTTAGTCAAAATATTAAATTGATTAAGGTTGAAATTTTAGATTTTATTAAATTCTGTAACTCAGATTTTTGTCAAGAAAGCATGTTTTCCTAGTATAGGGGACGGGTTGGAGAGAATACTTGTCATGTTGAGTGAAGGAGACTCGGAAGAAAAGAAACAACACTCATTCTTGAAGATAAGACTCCAGGTTCAAGGTTTGATTGATTAGATTAATAAGTTTCTAATTTGCACATATCAAGTTTGACATTTTAAACACTATAGTTGTGAAAACAATATTTGAAAGGTTTTATTACTGCTAGATACAATGAATACTTTTTAGCATGTGAGTAATATTGATATAAATTCTTATTGTACTTGTTTGCAAGATGAACTAACATCTCCTCTAGGAGATATTTCTTGTTTTGTTTCCAGGCAGGTTAACTTGGTAATGTTATGATGATTACCATGAAATTGTATTTTATTCTTGTTAACATAGATATGTTCTTATGAAAATGATATTATATTGGAAATACTTTTTCTCTTGTTGCTCTTCTCTCGAGCA
>JASDQU010790126.1:605884-624070 GCA_032191745.1 Picea mariana | reverse complement strand
TGAACTAACATCTCCTCTAGGAGATATTTCTTGTTTTGTTTCCAGGCAGGTTAACTTGGTAATGTTATGATGATTACCATGAAATTGTATTTTATTCTTGTTAACATAGATATGTTCTTATGAAAATGATATTATATTGGAAATACTTTTTCTCTTGTTGCTCTTCTCTCGAGCAGGTTATCTTGTAAATTCCATGGAGGTTACCATGGATATATTGTTGTTCTTGCTTCTTGTTCTAGGCAGGTCACAAGTGATAACTATGAGGGAAGCTATAGTGACAGTTGAAGGAGGAAACATATTAAATGCTCTCTATTTTGAGACATGGAGCAAACTATCCAGATAATAAGTTGTATACACGATCGCATACAACCATGTACCGAAGAAAAAGAGGACGAAGTTAAAACCTTCTAGCAAGAAGGGTAATTTTGTAGAGTATCTCATATGGAGATTGATTGTAAGGAGTAGAAGGCTCCAAAGATGACCGAAAATATCTCTCTAGTTTAGTTGATCACTCTTCAGATCATCAAGAAGAGTTAGTAGAGCTAGAAGGGCCTACCCATAATCGTTGCAGTAACTAGGAAGAGACCAACATGGTCACGTGATACTTTTCAGGACGCAAATATATATAGCATTGATGAGCCATATCATGAGTTTCGGATGGCTCCACCAGTGGTGAGGCAAGAGGCCACACCAAGTACCAGCTTAGAAGGAGATAGATTTTAGAGGGGGTCAACCATCATGATCCAATAGGGAGGAGCAACCTCCCCTGGACCGCTCATAGGAGATTATACTTCAAAGGAAAACATCACACACAGAGGGAGAAGATTGATTCGAAGATTATATAGACTTAGAGGGATTCAATTTTCAGAGGGATAATGGAGACTCGGAGTGAGCCTGATCTCAGAGAGAGTCAGTGGCTTAGAGACTTTCATTCAGAAAGTATTCCTCCTCATATTTATATGGGAGAGAGAGAGACGTCTTCTAGGACTGGAAGATAGGTTCCGTGAGTTGAGGGGGCTAGATCGAAGCTTCATAGGCTTCGAGGAGAAATAAGACCTCTTGGGAAGATTCCCTTGTTTCAGTGATAGGGGAGGAAGCCAATCAGAAGGACTGGGATATAGATTTTTTCCTTAAGACAATAAGGGAAGTCAGTGGTGAATTCCAATATGATCTAAAAGATCAAACATGTTGTTGATGGTAGCATAGAGATCTACAAAGATTGATTTGTGGCTAGAGGATTCTCTCGAAAAGAGGGAGAAGATTATAATGAGACAATCGCTTCAGTAGTCAAAAGAATTGTACATAGAGCAGCCACAAGATACATGAGAATGAGTCTCATGTATGTAGATTGAAGAAAGTTGTGTGCGAGCTTAAGCAGGCACCCAGGGCAGGATATGCCAGAAATTTATTTTGATGAGCCTGGGATTGGTTGCCTACACCGATGGTGACGAATCCAAATTTATTGAGTGATACATCTTTAGAGACATTGGATGCCACCATGTATAAACAGATGATTGGTTCGTTGATGTACTTAACAAACACAAGAATAGATATATGTTTTGCGGTGAACAGATTGATTCAGTATATGGTCAAACCTAGAGGTGTCCACTTTATTGCAGCAAAACATGTGATGAAGTACCTGAAAGGTACAATTGACTATGGACTCATATATGTTTCGGATCATGAGATAATCCTACAAGGCTATACTAATTCAAATTGGGTCAGTAGTGTCGCAGATCGGAAGAGTACATCTGGATGTTTCTTCATTTTGGGATTAGCTATGATATCATGGTTTAGCAGGAAATAGATGAGTGTGGTGCTCAATACAAATGAGGAAGAGTATATAGCAACGTGTTCAGCTAACAGTGAAACAGTGTGGCTTCAGAAGTTGCTTGCAGGATTGTTTGATCTCGAGTTAGAGGCGAATTGTATCTGGTGAGACAACTAGAGTTGTGTGAAGTTGTTGGAGAACCCGATGTTTCATGACAAGTCCAAGCATATTGTGATCAGGTACCATTATATCAGAGATATGGTGCAGAAGGGAGCAGTGAATCTCCAGTATGTTGCTACAGATGAGCATATAGCAGACATGTTGACCAAGCCTCTATCGAGAGTGAAGTTTGTGTACTTTAGAGACATACTTGTTGTGGTCTAGAAGGACTTCCCTAGTAAGAGGGAGTGATGAGTTATAGATGTGACTCTATATATCGGCATGGTATAGTGTGGACAACAGGTTGTCATGCTCGGGCACTAATTGTGGCACCAGTTAGGATAATGTGTACTCAGATCCTTTGGGGAGAGCGTGTTTTCCTAGCTGAGGAGGCCCAATCAATCGATTTGTGTGGTTGGATGCTTCACGCAAATCCTTCGGGGAGAGCGTGCCTCTGAGATAGATAGAGGGACAACCTAGTGTGTTAGACATCTGTTACTCCAGTGAAATAGTCTGGTACGCATAGCTACTCTAGTGAAATATTATGGTACGTTGAGATATTTTTGCTCCAATGAAATAGTATGGTATGCATAGCTACTCCAGTGAAATAGTTTGATATGCGAAGATATTGTTACTCCAGTGAAATAGTCTGGTACGTTGAGATATTGCTACTCCAGTGAAATAGTCTGGTACGCATAGCTACTACGGTAAAATAGTTTGGTACACTGAGATATTTCTACTGCAGTAAAATAGTCTGGTACTCATGGCTACTCCAGTGAAATATTTTGTTACGATGAGATATAGCTACTCCAGTTAAATAGTTTGGTATGTTGAGATATTTCTACTCCAATGAAATAGTCTAGTACGTATAGCTACTCTAGTGAAATAGGTTGGTACGCTGAGATATTGCTACTCTAGTGAAATAGTCTGGTATGCATAGCTACTCCAGTGAAATAGTTTGGTATGTTGAGATATTTCTACTTCAGGGAAATAGTCTGGTACGCATAGCTACTCCCGTGAAATATTCTGGTACACTGAGATATTTCTACTCCAGTGAAATACTATGGTATGCATATCTACTCTAGTGAAATAGTCTGGTACGTTGAGATATTGCTACTCCAATGAAATAGTCTGGTATGCATAGCTACTCCAGTGAAATAGTTTGGTACACATAGCTACTCCAATGAAATAGTCTAGTACGTTGATATATTGCTACTCTAGTGAAACAGTCTGGTACACATAGCTACTCCAGTGAAATAGTCGGGTAAGTTGAGATATTATTACTCCAGTGAAATAGTATGGTACGCATGTTACACTGGTGTGCCAACCAGTGGGACTTATTCATATGAGAGCACAACATGTGAGATCCCACATGAGACTTATCCCCTTGAGGACTTATTCATGTGAGAAATATGTCTGTGTGAGTTGGATAGTTACTAGTTCAGTATGAATTAGATGTCAGATTCAGTGTGAGCAAGTGAGGTTACTAGTTCTGTATGAACTAGATGCCATATTCTATGTGAGTTGGCGAGGTTACTAGTTATGTATGAACTAGATGCCATATTTTGTGTGAGCTCGTGAGTTGCAGTTGCCCATACTCTATTTGGATTGGGTAGTAGCGCAGTTCAGTGTAAATTGGCTCAAATACATATGAAAGACATGTAATGACATAAGGTCCAAAAGGATGATGAGGCTGTACCCACTAGAGAGATGCTACATGTGTTGATGAGGCCCCATATGCATGATTGTGACGTGACCATCAGATAGTTTGTGTGTGTGACTATGACAAATCATGTGTGGCTATGATGGTGATACTTGTGACATGATCTGTTTTGATCATGAGATATCTTGTGTGGTTTTGATACTTGTTACATGATCTGTTTGATCATGAGATGGTTGTGTGGCCATGCTACTTAAGACATGATCTGTTTGACCATGAGATAGCCTGTGTGGCTAGGTGATGCTACTATAGACTGTTCTGCAAGACCATGTGAGTCTTTCCCATGTCATGTGAGATGGATGTATGTGTTTGAGACCATTACATGAAGAACATCTTAGTTAATACCTCTCTGGCTAAGAGGGAGTGTTGATGTTTTGGTAGCTATAGGAGGCATTAACCTCCAAGTATAACCTTTGTACTTAGAATATAATATTTCGAAAGTAAGAGAACCATTAAACAGATGTGTGAAAACCATAGAAGAGAAGTTGGCCCAAGGAGAATAATAATAAAGAAATAGAAATCCATGGAAAGAGAAGTCGGCCCTACCAGAAAAAGTCAAAGTAAATTATATTTTCTAGAAAAGACAGGTCGGCCTTGTGGGAAAAGTTCATTGGCAGAATAAGTATAAATAAGGTGACACCTTAGCTCATTTGCACACTCTCTCACACACTCAGAAACAGTGCGCAAGTCTAAGGAGGTGCAGTAGCAGTAGTTAGGGCGCAAGTGTAAGGAGCAGCAATGGCAGCTAGGGTGCAAATCTTTCTAGTATCTTCTTCTTGTGTGCTTCTCTTGGTACAAGTATGCTTTATCGGTATTGTGTTGCTACTGTAGCAGTGGTGTTTCTGGTTACAGTTTATCTGTTGGTTCTAGTGTGGACTTGATGGAATCATTCTATCTAAGAAAAGGTTATTGTGCTTGGGGGTGGCATATGTGGATGCCTATAGTTGGGTGACAATGATGTGACATTATCTATGGTTAAACGAGCATACCAAATTTTAACAAGATGGACTACAGGGAGCAAATTATTTTAGTAAGATCAACCAAAATTAGTATTTAGTAAGATCAACCAAAATTAGTATGGTTATCATCAGATCTATATCAATCAATAAGATACATGGAGTTCATAGTTATTTATATATGAATAACAGCACAACATTTTTGTGTATGCAAGTAAATCTATGTTTATGATTTATTTTGTATGTAAACTTGTAGTTTTGTAATAATATTTTTATTTTAATATGTAATCATTTGATAAGTGTACAAAACCACTCATGTTAAATAAGGTTTTAAATAGATAATTAATATGATTAATATTAATTAGTTAAATAAGAACTTAATTACCCCATAAAAATGACTTAAGCCATAAGTTGAGGCTTTAGTATCTCTTTTATATAAATAGAGATCCCCACCCTCTCTTTTAATCACCATTGTATTATCAATCAATAAAATATCGTTATTTATTAAAGTACCATTTTAGAGATGTCTTCCTCTATCTTTTTGAAACTTCAAGTACATTTCAACTTGGGTGTAAGGCCCCCCAATATTAGAGCATGTAATTTCCTTGTAACTAACATTGTCACTAAAAAAAATCCACTAATAATAATGATTAAAAAGTGAAATAAAGATATAGGTCTGGGGGCACATGTACATCCAAATTGGAATTCACCTTCAATTCCAAAAAGATGAGGAAAACCTCCAAAGTAGTACTAAAATGAGGAACAAAATTTTATTGATTGATGATAGAATGGTGATTACAAGATAGAAGAGTATCACTATGTATATAAAAGAGAGATAAAATATGTAACTTATAGCTTAATTTATTTTTATGGGGCAATTAGATTGTTATTCAAGTAATTAATTTTAAACACAATAATTATTTATTTTATGTCTTATTTAACATAGTTGTTCTCGTAAAAATATATAAACTCACTATCTATAAAACATTATTATAAAAAAATAAGCTTATACATAAAATATCTCATAAACATAAATTTACTTACATAAATAAAATTATTTTATTTGGGAACACAACATGTTCTTTCCATTGGAAAGCTTTCTCCCCAAAGCTTGAGGACTAAATAGCAGTTTAACCATGTAACTACCTCTTTTTATGTTTCTTCACTCTTTTCTTGAATACAAGCACTTGCACCAACTCAAACTCAAATGGATAGGAGCTTTGGGAATGGGAGCTATAATGAAGCAAATGAATTTATTCATTGTACTATGTTGAATATGTGAAATGGATCATAAACGATCAAGTATGGCTCAACCAAGACATTAGGTGTACTTGTTGAATATGTGAAAAGGATCATAAGTGACCAAGTATGGCTCAACCAAGATATTAGGGATTGTTCAATTAGAAATGCCACCAACATAAATGTAACCAAGACAATAGGGATTTCTCAATTAGAAATGCCACCTATATAAATGTAAAAATCTAGTTGTGGGGCTAAAGAGAACATTTCCAATAGAGAGTATTCAAGTTGAAAATTTTCTCTCACTATCTTCTTATGACTTTCATCAATTGTTTTACTTCTTTTTCAACTAGAGTACAATATATTCACCAAAAAAATCATCATAAATATGAAGAGATTCATGGAAGAATAGCTAAGAGATCTTTCTTTGCTTCTTATAAATCCTCTTCACAAGAAAATAGATTACTTTGCACACTAGGTATTCATCGTGGAGAAGAATATATCCATGGAAAAAAACATAGAAGATCTTTTTTTAGTTTCTTGTAAATCATTTTCATATGGAGATTTATCTTAGGGGGAGAGATTAATGAAAAAGAAGCTTTAAAGTAGTTATCCTTACATAATTGGAAGTTGATGTCTGCATACCTTTCTTCGCAAAAAAACACTTCTAGAAGCAACCATGTATCTATTTCCTTTCTATATTCTCCTTTTTCATTGATTGCAATAACAAATCTCACATACATGCTTCATTTTTTTGACACTCACATTTAAACCTTATTTACCTTGATATTTTTTTTTTATTTTTTTTTAAGTGAGGGTTTGATACATCATAACATAGAAGATGACTTGCATTAAATATATCTTGTGTTTAATACAAAACTAAATATAATATTTTATGTGTGATTTGATCTAAAATTCTTCTTTAAACAACAACAAAAATTGATTTTCTTACTCCAATTCAATAGTGTGGTGAATTTATGGTTTCAAAAATTGATTTTCTTACTCCAATTCAATAGTGTGGTGAATTTATGTGTTTGAATAGGCTTTTGGGATTGAAAATGAACAACAACTCTCTAAGCTTGTAGCTTAGTCAATATTCTTAGAAGTATATAAGTTAATATATCAAGTTGTAATTGTAAAAATTATCTTTTAATTGGTTTTGTATTGGCTTTAAAATGAGTAATCTATTCATAGTTATCAATTTAGCAATACATAAACATTTTTCTTCTCTATAAACCAAAATATGCTTTGGTCCGACTTGAAATAATCATAACTTTTTTTTGGAATAAACCCAAATCAAGAATATAATATATTGATATAAAGATACGGTTATGTACTTTCCAATGGGTAAGTCAAAATTGATAAGTTCTTATAAGAAGTTGTTAAAAATACAAATATGTATCTGTGACTATAGAAAAAACATGGTGTGGTGAACCAACCCGGTTCAGTTACAGAACTATCCAATGTAAAAAGGACAATTGATTAAAATCCATATAGGAGAAATAATAAATAATTGAATAAGATATGATGAATAATTACAATGAGAATGAGGGCCATATATATACCTAGAGACGTGACCTTTCATTTAGAAGGTGTTTCTTATTATATATTAATTATTAATTATTGTTAATATTTATTTATTTATATATTTTATATATATTTATGTTTGTTACATTGCCTTCCCCTTTAGAAATGCTTTGTCCTCAAAACATATTTATGGAGAGGCTTACATCTTTGTTCTCATTCACAATGTCTTCACATGATTTTTTGGTTTTTATGTTGTCAGGATTGACGATACGAGACGATATGAGTAACGAAGAGTTGAGAAAAATTGTCGAATTGTGAAAGGGTTAGACCATCTTAATTCAATCTTTTGAAGAACATTGCACTTCCACGATGAATTGTTATCACGAAACTTAATTGTGTTGGTATCAATATTTTTTGGATGATAAGTTAGTCGTTTCCGAACTAAGTCATATTGATACTCTAATTGATATTGATACTCTAATTGCTTAAGATATATGTTGTTATGATTTGGATGTCGATAATGAGTTTTTATAACATAATTTTCCCTTATCATGCTTGTAGCATTTTCTTGGTTTAATTTCGGTATATGATTTTACTTACGCATCGATGTTGCTTGGTTGGTCACTGGATCTTCACTTGGAATTTCCAAATATGTTTTTACTTCAACTAGATTGACACCTTCTTTAGTTGTGGTGTGGATTGGATCTTTATTTATTTCTTTTTCCACAACTTGGATTTTTACTTATGAAGACTTTGATTCTTCTTTGATAAGTTGTTCTACTTTTCTTTCTAGAGATTTATTATCATTTTTAAGCTTCTCGATTTGCATGAGTAGGTTTTGATTGTGATTCTTTGAGCTTGTAAGCTCTTCATTTTTTTATTGTTCAACTTTTTTCGTGTCTTGATTCTCTACTTCCTCTTTTAGTCCTTTGATTTGTTCTGATAATCTTTGGTTAAGGATCATTAAGCGTGAACTTTCTTCCTCTTTTTCTGACAATTTCTTCCCAAGATCTTGATTCTCTTGCTCCAACTTTTTAATGCATTGTTTTGTATCCTTTGACTTCTTGATCTAAGTAAGTAGTTTTTTATCATGATCTTTTAATCGGGAAATTTCTTCATTTTTATTTGCAATAACTCTGTCGTATTATTTTTGTATTTTTTATATTAACCATCGATTTTCCTGAAGGATCACCTTTGAGATGTCTTTCAAGTCTTTTGATGAAGGAATTATTGAATATGACTTCATAGTAATGTATTGAAATGTTATCATCTTCTTCTTATAGGGAAATGCCACAAACCTTTTCTCCATGTTTAAGATGAAGGTACCTAGTTTATAATATAAGAAAGTCGCATATTTAATATATCAAGGGTCACAGTTTTTCCCTCTCACCATGATACACCATGATTTGTATGGACTCTTCAATTAATTTGATGCACGATGGATAGCGTACGAACGACAAAAATTTCTAAAAGTTGTATGGCGGTAGTGGAAGATATGTACGACGGACAGATTGGACATTACGAATGGTACGCTTTCAAGTACGATGAAATGTACGAATTCAAGTTTTACAGTTGATTAGTTAAATTTTTTCCTATGTACATTGAATTCGCCTATTCAACAGACATAATGTAGTGGTTATATACAGGTTGTGAACTATTCATGTAGCAATTTAGATTTGCATCTTTTTTTTTGTAATACTAGATTTTTCTTCAATACTTTAGTTTGCAGAGGAATTTATATGCGGAAATTTCAGACTTCAAATGGCCAAGGACCAATTATGGTCAATGACCAAACAACCAGAAAAACTATGAATTTTTTTCAATGTGGCTAAAAGCCAATAGATACTTTTCCAAAGGAAACGAAAATTGACCAAAAGTATATGGTCCAAAGGCCAAGATCAAACTGGCTCTCATACTAAATGTGGTGAACCAACCCAATTCACTTACGTAAATATCCATTGTAAAAATGACAATCGATTAAAATCGATATAGGACAAATAATAAATAATTGAATAAGATATGATGAATGATTACAATGAGAATGAGGGTCGTATATATACCCACCTTTCATTGTGAGACATGACCTTTCATTAGGAAGGTGTCTCTTTATTAATTATGGTTAATATTTATGTTTGTAACACATGCCAAAATAACAATTTTTTAAAACTTTGATTTCTTGTTCACGTCCAACCTCCAATTTGCATGTTTATTTTTAAAACCCACTCAATTTTTAAGGATTTTTTTATATTTGCAATTGTGTTTAGACAAATCTACTATACAAATTTCCAAAATAATGTTGAAAGTAGTGGATCTACTATGTAAACTTGTTTCCAATACCACATGCAAGAAACCAATAAGGAGAATGGACACTATCACTACACCAGATGTTGATAATAGTAGAGAAAAAGATAAATAAAAACAAAGAGTTAGAGGTAGTTGGACATCGAAGTTCGAATGCACCTACAATCTTAAAATATAAGAAAATACATCTCCATAATAGTGTTCAAATGGTAATAACATTTCACTAATCAATTGATGATTATAAGATAGGAGGAAGACTTTTATTTATACAAAAGAGAGACTAAGTTTGTAACTTGTGAAAGTTACCTTCATTGAGTAATTAGGTTCTTATTTAACTAATTAATCCTAAACATGCTCATTAGTTATTTGAGGCATCATTTAATATAAGTGGCCTTGTATAAAATATCAAATGAACTTACACATAAAATAACTCATGTGTGTGTGTGTTGTGTTTAGGAACTTGATAGATGAGAACAAATGTTGAGTTATATTTTTTTCCTTGCCTTACCAAATATTTGACAAGCCTTCAAGATTGAGGTGGACTCCTCTATAATTTCAATACATGCAATTTTGATGTAGCATCGAAGACCCAAGGCATACCACTCTGAGACTTTTTCATGCATTCTTTTGTCTTACTCATTGTATGATCAAGGTATGTGTGTGCCCATTCAATCAATGGAGTGATGGGATATTATTTTCTTGGAAAAGATACTTTCATTCACAATTACCATAAGCCTTTACAAATCATCTAAACATATAGAAACATCAAGAATGCATGCCACATAAAGTGGATTACTTATTTGCAGTAATTCAATATTGGGATTAATTATCCAAAAGAAAGCACAAATAAAGTTGCAAATTTCTTATTGTGATGACCAATAGTTGGATCAATGGCATTTGTGAAATTTCAATAATTTATTTTATCACTTCAAGGAAGATAATATGCAGTGTCTGAACTTTGTGTAAATCTATACATTCATACAAAACTCCATGATTACGCTACCAAATGAAGAGTTCTACAACTACCTATTGGACAAAAAGATTATGTACACGTTTAGTGGCATTTGTGTTCCATTGGAGATCACAAATTATAATTGTTGTATGAGGCACATACTTATAAATTTTGGGGAATTTTGGAGTGGAGAAGACAACCACTAATTTGTAGAGAAGAGGTCATTGCACATGAGCAGGCCATAAGGTTTATAGACCACATCTAGAAGATTCATGGTGAAGTTTGAGAAGATTTTCACAAGAGTTGGTAGAAGCACAAGCCTTGGAAATAATTAACATTATGCATGTCATCATTTTCACATTGGATACGAGTATAAGTATACCTTTAGAAGGATCACTTTAAGGAGAAATGCAGAAAGATCAAATCATGCATATATTCCCTTATACCATCATCGAGCATATTGGAGATAAAGAATTCCAGTTGGAGCTATTAAACTACATGGGTGTACATCCAATATTAAAATACACTGCATGAATCTCTATGGGCCATCAATGATAGATTGTGATGAAGAATAATATGTTATGTTGATTCCCAAAGTGTCATCAATTTGGTGAGTAACCAAACAAGAAACCCTAAAATTTTATTAGATTGAGATAAAAGGTAGTCACCCTAAAAAAACAAGTGGTACACCTTCGAGCATATTCAAGCTAATTTTCCTCAACTAACAAGATAATTATTGAAAATTAACAACTCCTAAATGGCGAGGTTTGATTCCAGGAGGAATCAAAAAACAATAAGTCCATGACTCAAGGAGATGGGCTAATGAGAAGTTCACATTAAAAGATTTTAGAAGAATGGGAACATATATTTGGTCTTTATATCATAGATTCATTAATATGGGAGGCATATTGAAATGGACAAATTTGATATGAATCAAAGTGAAAATTTGACATTGTGTCATAGATGCACTAATATTTTAATGGCATAGTTATGGTACTAAGACCTAGTCGCTTTGTTCCAAAGTTTAATGACACTTATAAATCATTGTGATACCTTGGCATGTGCACCCTTATCATAAACATGTGGTCCAACTCAATGTTGGTGTATCGACATTGATGGACAACTCAACATGTAGTGGTCTACAAAAACTCAATTATCATGGTGGCTCACCTTTTTCTATTTGTCTCATCTTCCCAATTTTTGTATTATCCATATATGTAATTTTTAGGATATGAATAGACAAGAAGTAGATCCATTTATATTATGAGCATGGTATATTATCTACAGACCACCCTACGATTGTAATAACTTATTTTTTTCCCTTTTGTCTCATCTTCCCAAATTTTTTTCCACGTATGTAATTTAGGATATGAATAGAAAAGAAATGAATCCCTTCATATTTTGAGTGGGTAGATTATTTATACACCACCCTAAGATAATAAATATGTTGGTTGTTTTCTATAGATGGTTGGTAAAGGATTAATAATTATGTTGTAAATATTCATGGTTTCCATATCTCATTATACAATTTCATATTATTATTAGAAATTAGAAGCTAAGTTGTTTCCCAATATATTGTGCCAATGTGTGCTTAAACGTTGAATGCATTAGTTTATTACTTGTCTAGTTTAGTTTTATTATCATCAAGTCATAACTTCTTAGCTAATATGTTTGTGATTTTAAATTATTTCAATTGTTGTGTTGCTATTGTTGTGTTGTTAGCTAATTTTTCTAGTGTGCATATATCAACATGAAAGGAGAATCTTTGCTATGGTGGGACAATCTTTGTGAGCATAAGCAAGATGTTGAAGCCATTAAGAATGTGGGAAAATTTTAAAATTAATGTTAAGGAGAAATTTTACCTTTCCAATTATACAAATAAACAATAGGTTTAATGACAATAATTCTAAAAGAAATTAATCTAGACAGTGAATGACTATATCTAGAAATTCAACCATTTCACATTTCAACTTAGAGTTATTGATGAAGAGCCTAAGTTGGTGATGAAGTTGATTGAAGCCTTTTCACTATATTTTAGAAGGATCTTGAGATGTTTGAAATCCATATTTTGTAAGATGTCTTCCACAAATCCATGTTTTCCAAAGCAAAGAGGATTTGGAGAAAGTCACAAAATTAGGATAGTGTATGTTATGGGAAGAAGTCTACAAAAGTCACTTCAAAAGAGGGTTCAAAGAAAACCTTTAGTGGTGTTTGACAATAGAAGGTGACTCCAAGGATTCTAAGGGAGAACATCACACTCTAAATGGTAAGAAAATAAATGTTTCATTTCATAATTATTACAGGTGTGAAAGTCATCCTAATGAAGAGCATTGGAGGCTACACCCGAAAAAACTATTGAAGCATGTGCAAGAGGGGAAAGGACAGAAAGAGATTATCATTCTTGATTTATCAAATGGAGGTATATCATTGATGTCCACACTTCATTCTAGTGCTCAAAGCAAGAGTGGTCATTTTCAATCAAGAGCCAATCAAGAAAGAATTTTCCACTACAATTTTTTACATTCGTATCTATAGAGATTTAATCTTTGAAGCAATAGTGAAAAAGCTTGACATGCTAATAATGTCAAATCTTATACCCTACGTGTTGAATTATCGTAGAATGATAAGTACATGCACATATAATAGAAGTGCAAGCTAAAGTTTGATGTCTCTACATAATACATTGATGAGGAAGAGTTTGATGTGTTTCCTTTAGGTGGCATGTTTTTTGCAATCCTCATCTCTATGTTAGAGATGTTGTGTACAAAATGTGTAAAAAATTGTATTATCCCATCAAGGATGGGAAAGCCTAAGTAATGTCTTTACAAAAGGATCTAGCATTGTTAGCATTAGTTTTCAATGTTGAACCTCAACAAGTTATAAAGATATTATGGAAGTTTGAGATACTTGTTATTCAACTAGTGGAAGAGGATAAGATTGAATTTTTCACAGTTTCTAGTCAAYRAAAAAATAAAACMTTGAGGATATACTATATGCATGCATGGTCATAATCAAATTCTTTGAAATAAGAGTAGAAGTCATAAAAAGGATAGCAATCACTATTGAAGAGYTCATTCAATGTTTTTCCAAAATTTTCAATGCTCCAAAAGGTATGCCTCCAAAGCATGCTATTGAACATAGTGTTGAATTATAACAAGGGGTGATTATGTCAAATGAGGTGTTATGAAGTAGCTTACTCCTAGATAATGAGGAGATAAATAAGAAAATCCAAAAATTGTTGGATCGAGGACACATTTGTCCTAATTCTTTCCATTTAGATTAACCATGGCATCGATTCTAAATAAAATTATACACGGAGATGGTGTGAGGAAAAATTGTAGTAGTAATAAGATCAAAATAAAGAAATAATTTACATTTTCATGCACTAGTGATTTATTAGATTACTTGTAGGGAAATAAGTACTTCAATGAGATCGCTTTGAAGTTTTTGTACCACCAAATCTACATAATTTAGGAAGACACCCAAAAGACATCATTTAGACTCGCCAAGGCTTGTTTGAATGGTTGGTAATGTCATTTGGACTTACTAATGCATCTACAACTCTTCTCTTTATGATCATTGAAGTCTTGAGAGAGTACCTAGATGCTAGTAGGATTCCTACACTTTACCCACCTAGGACACACCTACACTTACAAGAGGGTATAATTCTTCCACTTACCTATTGCCTTCCATAACCCCTTACATGCAACAAAACAATCGACCTATGCTACCTTACTTCAAATACTAAATACCCAATCTTACCTAGTCTCATTCAAGCTCAGTAGATCATGAGCAATCTGCCACATAGTGCCATCATTATGCTTGAGGCTAATATCTCACCTAATGACTTCAAATCCTTTAGCGAGCCATCTCTAAGTGAGATGGAAAATAATACCATTGTATCTCCATTTAGAACCAACTGAAATAGGATTAGTAGGAAGCCTTGCAACTTCAATATTCACTCATTTTCATTGAGTAGTAGATTTTTCAACTTTAGACCCAACAGTAAGCAGTCATTATTTCTACCACATACACCCAAATCCAATGTCTAGTGCTCCACTCAAAAGATGTGAACTTACAAAAGAACTTGTTTTTGGCTTCACATCTTGTATCTCCTTTATCTCTATCCAAGGTGTATTTGGTAAGACGTAATGAGACATTGCACCATGAGAGCCAAATGCTCCTTAATCAAATTACCACTCCCAATTCCAAAATAGGAGGGGACAAGGGAAAAAAGTTGAGTGGTATCCAATAGTTGTAGGGAAGTTGTGGGGGTCATCCCTAATATTAGATTCTAATCTGTAAATTTTCATGAGTATTCCATTGGAATGGTTCATCACAACAAATCTTACAATATTTCGAAATCTTTTATTATGTTGTGTTTTACTTAAATTCTAGATTTAGCGTTGCTAGCTTAATGCATGAAATACTAAATAAACTAAAACTAAAAAGAAAGAAGTGAAGAAAATAACACACTATCCACACAAAGAACACAAGATGTACCTTAGGAAAACTTAATGGGGGGGGAATCCATCTAGAAGGGGAGGCTTGTTTTCTTGCTCTTTTCTTCTTAGTTATGAAATGCAAGGACAAAGAATGTGCACTCACTATGGAGTTGTCATGGACACTATAGCTTGAATGGATGTTAGAATATCTTTTACTGCCTCTATTATGCTTCAATATCCCACTCCTAGATGATATGTTCAAGTATGAAACAATACTCAATACAATAAGTATGAAACCCATTCCTTTCATAGTGACCCAGTATTTAACATATGTCGAAAGTCATCTAGGGTTGGGGTTTTTGCATGCCTCAACCCTCAATTAGAGTTAGGGTTTTGGACGCTATAGAATCTTCTTGAACTTCCACACGTGGATAGCTCCACATGTGTGATTAATGTGAGTTGACATGGCATACATTCAGTATCATGGTGGTCAATAGTAGGTTAACTTGTGGGAGGCATAACTTCCTCATACAAACTCTGATTGAGGTGATTTTTGCATTGTTGGAAAGATTTAATTATGTAGAACAACATTGAGAGGCCAAGAGCTAAGTTCACAAATTTTTGACCCCAAAAATGGTTTTTTAAGGCCTCAAACTGATTTAGAAGGTTTTGAACCCCAAATCACCAAAGTGGTACCTACCCTAAAATGGGCCCTACAAGCCAATAGCTCCAATTTTTCCACCCAAAAAATACCAAAATAGATGACAAATTATATAGCGATACATTCTAAATGAAATTATCTTAAAACTAATCTTGAAAAGAATCTATGATAAGTTGTGTTAACAACCATTCTTGTCTTGGGCACAAGAGTTTCCGGGTCTGCAGGTTGCACGAGAAGCGCCCAAGCGCAACACGAAAAAATCTCATTTCAGGCTACAAATCAAGCGAGCAGGCGAAGTTATGTCGTCAGCGACCAAGATCCATCAATAGAGCAGATTAAAGGTCATCGGGTTTTCGGGGCTACCAAGTTGCTTGAGATTTAGTGCAAGAGATAGCACCCATATTTCAAGACAAATCTGGGTTGTTCAATCTAGTTGGGACAGGTGGAAACCAGTCAACATTTTGGGGATCAGCGTTTCGGGAGACAAGGGACCTCCCATTCACTGTAGCTAAAATTGTTGATCAGCGAAATGTCGAAGGCACCTTGGAGCTGAGACCATGGTCATAGTTCCCAGTCACAAAGGAACAAGCCTGGGAAAAAGGCGCTAGCGCGCACCATGTGATGAGATGGGTCCCAAAACGCCGACGTCATTTCATTCGTCCGATCCAGGGACACGCGGCGCAAGATCCAATCACATCGGGATGTTGGTATTCGAGAGTTATAAGGGTAAGGGATTCATATCTCGAAGCCCCGAACCCTGAAGTGCCAAAAGCGCCTTTGAGGATAAGTGTAGGGTCACGGCCCGTGGTCACTTGAGGGAGTAGAAAAGGCTGTACAAAGGGGGCCAAAAGTGCCGAGTTGAGTTTTAGAAGGGGGGCACCGTGTTCTCCAAATGTCGGTTCGACTTGATCTCAATCCTGATACCTGCTTGGAACGAATGAAGAAGAGAGGGGGTGGTTGAAACCTCGCCTCACTCATTAATTGCAATGTATGGAGGTCATGGCAGGAAGTCCACCCAAGGTGGTCCTCTGTACTGGTTTTTTCCCACAGAAGCCATGTCAAGTCCTCGACTCCCCAGGGAAGTCTGCACACGCTAATTCAGCATTTAAGGGCTCAACTACCCCCTGGCGTGAGCCATGCAGAATTAAGGTGGCATATGATAGAGGAGTGCAGGCCAGATTTGATTGAAGAGACGCCTCATCCCGAAATTCTAGGAGGCCTCTGTTGGGAAAATGTTTAGGAGTATATATACTTAGTTTTGATATTTTTCAAAGCATCGATGGTAGAGCAAAGCTCCTGATTGTAAAGTTTTAACAGACACTCTATTTCTCTGGTTATGCATCTGTATGTAAGATTTCTTATTTAATGACAGACAGTTTTCTTACCCCATCTAGTTTTCATCTCATACTGAGGGAGTTCATGATTGACTGATTCACATGAAATATTGCAATTATGTTATGATAAAGGATTTATTGTTGCATTATTGTATTCTCCGGTTTTCTGTGTTTGAATGTAAGAAGATCTTGCATTTAGATGTTTTCTCCTACAGTCTGTTAGAAACCTGATGTTTACGACAGACCTTTTCTTTTCTCTTATACAAGTCTTCCCCCTATTCACCCTTACTACAACTCACTATCTGAATTTTATCTAAGACCTCACTTGCCCATGCATGCCTGGCCTAGTTTCGGAGTTAGAACAATATTGTTTTGAGTTAACTTCCATTCGATCACCCCTTTTTATAAACAAATCGTGACATAAACCGATGGGCGTCGGGCTCTGCTCCTGCTGCAATCCAAGAGGGACTTCTGACGCTAACATTTCAGGCGCCATTGTCGAGGACGAAGTTGAAGATTTTCCCTCGACAGAATGACATTGAGCCTCTAATTCTAAAGGTGCATCAGACATCAGAGCCTTTCAAGATTGCTACTGTGCACCTAGTGACTCCACTGTGGCGACTCCAAGGTTTCCACATCACTGTTTCAGCTGTGGCTATTGTTAGCACACCTGAAAGCTGACCCTAAGGAACTTTCTCGAGAAGGTTTCAGCAGCTGCTTTCTCAGCCCGAAAAGCTTCCTAGGGTAACAACAACGTTAGGATCTGGCCTTTGATGGTGAAAAAGGACCAGACACATTCGAATCTGTGCATCTTTCATGTTAAGGTCCTAACTCGCACATAGGTAGATCAATGTATTCAGATGTAATAAAGGTCAATATTAATAAGGCCTTTCAATAAAATAGAATAAGGCGGATGTAAGAAGACCTAATAGAATCTTTTGCTTCTAGAAGGATCTTCCTCTAGATGCTTCTCTTAATAAACATATTTAGTATAAATAAGGGGCGAGGGTATGAGAACCCTAGCTTAGAGATTATTGTAACAGAGCGTTGCTCGACTGGAGGTTTCCCCCTCGAAGAGGCCTGTGAACATTGCTTTCTGAATCAAAGTTCTTTTTCTATTG